>QTSX02004519.1:0-105510 GCA_014839935.2 Entomophthora muscae | reverse complement strand
TTTGCGTGTGAGCCTTTTGTTGCTGTGTTGACCCATTTTGCCCATTAACGCCAATAAACCCTGTTAACAGAGTATATATTTTAACCTGAGAGTTGAATTTTGTTTAAATCTTAAATCATTTTGTTTAAATCTGAAGAATTTTTGCTTGTTGCCATAGCTTTTAAAACTACTATACCCAACATGTGAGGGAGTAATTAAGCAAGGTAGGGTGCCAAGTTCAACACTTGGAACTCTGTGAGTGAGGTAAAAATTGAGTATACTGTCAATACCCAATAGAAAACCTTAGTGTGCACATTAAATTATCTAACTTTACCAGCAAATTAGGTGAGTACATAGTAAGTAAAGGTGTATACAGCTATGGACATTGTTAAGTGGGGCAAAACCTGGGCAGACCAGGAGTAAAGCTGGGGGGAGCTTAATTGCACTGGCTCCTTGTAGTAGTACTCATTGGTAGGTTTGTGAAAAGTTCCATACAGTTTGAATGTGGTTTGAAAGCTCCCCAATCCTAGGCAGGCTTTAATTACAGCAGAGAAGATAAGGTGGTCCATCTTCTATCTCCTGGGAAAGGGTAGACAAAGCTTAGTGTCTTGACTTTCTGTAGGGATAAGTCTTGTAAGTAATTTGTGTGATATGATTGAGGGTAATTTCACTAAATGATAGCACAATCTATCATAAAGTGATTGTTCTTTATTATATAATAGTGTCCTGGTGTGTGATGAATATTGAAAACATTATATTGGGAACCCCAAACACTTGGTGTTGTCTGAGATTTCCTTTCTGGAGTGGCATTGGGATGGATAAAGTGTCAATGTATCATTGATTCCTGGCTGTCAAGTAGAATGAGGAAAACTGGGGCTTCATTATACACTCAAATTCATTAATTGCACTTGGTGCATAAATATTGATGCAGTGGAGGTTGTCAGGCCTATCTGCATTGGGAAGGTTCCCAATTTGGGCAGCAGTTCCCCCTAAATTGGGACTTGGGGAAATTGCCTTTTTTGGTTTTAAAATTAGGAAATTTCCCCATTCAGAAGGTGGAGAACAGGCAAGCTGCCAGGCTGGTTGTGCAGCCAGCCAGCAGGGGCCCAAAAATTGGCAGTGCAGTCTACGGCTGGCCTATAAAAGGCTGATGTGACATAAATTAATGGGAGCAAGAAGCAGTCTTCATGTGGTGCAGAATAACCACCCAAATCCACATATAGTTGATGATTAATCACCAACAAAGCTTCACATATCAGATTTAAAATTTCTAAAGGATATACTGGGGCTCAATAAAATGATCAAACCAAACCAAAAGAGCCCTATGTAGATGGCCTAGGAAAGGATTAAAGTGTCTTTGGTGTAGAACTTGAGACACTGCAACAGTAGTACTGTCTTGGTTTTGGATTCAGAAGGAAAAACACCAAGATTCTGGGACATCATAGTAACTTTAGAAGGCACAGACAACAAAATACCCATGGCAGGGCTCCATCTTCCAGTAATAATTTGACTTAAGATCAAGTTATACAGGATGTAGCGGAGTAGACTGACTACTGGATTCATAGAAAAATAAAGTTAGTTCAGAAGAATATTTGGTTTATTGAGTAATTTAGAGAGGACTCAACTATTAAAAGTTTAACAGTAAATTTTTTTTAATATGTACCAAATTTAACAACTAAGCAATACCATCTGGATCCCCCACACAGGTTATTCCACAGTCCTAAACCTTATATGGAACCTGCCAGGGATCCAACCTGTGGGTGGTTCTTGGGAACTTGTGGGCAGACGGCCTGCAGGCCCAGAAGAAAGGGCCCATCACAAGATTGGTGCTAACTTTACAAATTAAGATAAAAATTTGCCCAGGAGGGCCCAAGGTCCGCTTGTAGGCACCATCAAATCAATCAAGCCAATAAGGGTGATATACATTACTCCAAATATCTGAGTGGAAGTGGATTCATTGGCTGCAACAGATTCTTGTGGGCGGTTGGGCTGCAGGGTGAGGGGTAGTGTCATTGGAACCAAATACGCAGGCAGGTAGTTGTCCTTGTTGCAGAATAGCAGAGGAGGTATGGTCCTTTGGTGCCCTCTCTGTAAACAGTTTCTGTCTCTCTAGTTCTAGCCTCTGGGTTGTAGATTAGGATTTCCTCTAAGGTGAACTTCAAATATGCCAGGTTGGGTGAGTATTCAGTGAAAATTACCAGGCCAAAGGGAGCTCCTGATGGACAATAGAATTTGGGTGGCTGGTTTGAAAAGTCTTGGGGTTGGTGGGTGTGAGGTGCGGAACTGCAGGAGGTAGACTGCAAATGAAATAGAACTAAAATCAAATATGTAATAACCTGGTTGAGCCAAAGGTTCATGTCACTTTATTGCAATAATGGCAATGGGCAACTTACTGGCAGTCCAGGGTATAAGTATGCCCATCTGCCATGGGTAAACTTTTACAAATTTCTTTGGCCTGGGTGCTGCTGTCTACCAGCTTTTTCCAGTACTTGGTGGCATCCTTTGTGGGAGTTAATTCATTGGCTGATTTGAACTGAAAATACTCAAATTTCCTTATCAGGTTGTGGGGTTGGTCATCTCTGGGCAGCCCGTGTTCTATAGGAAGTTTCTTTGTTTCACTTTCTGTGGTGGCCCAAGTTATTTTGGGATCTATGGCTTGGCCTGCCCACTGATTGATTGGGTTAACAGGAACCTTTAGCGTGGGGAGTGTCAATGTAGGTGGTTTTGGTTCATCAAGCTTTAGGGGATTCCCCAAAGTCAAATCCTGCTCTGGTTTGAGCCCAAAAATCTGCAGGCGGCTGGTCCTGCGGGCTGCCAGCCCGCAGGGTATCAGGGTTCAAATCCCGTAGTTGAGGTGTTCCTATGAGCATAGTCTGCAGGAGTTTTTCACTCATGACATCATCCCCTTCTCTCCTGTTGCCCTCCTCTTTCATGACCTTCTTGTCCAAGTATTGCTGTATGGCTCCATGTGCGTTAGACAGGTTAAAGACAGGTTCCCAGGTGCTCTCTTTGAGAGGGTAACCTACTCATTTGACATAGTACTGTGGGGTCTTGTAGTGGAGGCAGTGTCTATGGATGTACTCAGCTTTGTATTCAATTGTGCGTCCCTCCTGAATGGGCAGGGGGTTAGTCTTGATTTTCTAGTGGGGAAGAAAGGTTCCTTCTTTCTTTAATAGCAATGATTGATGGAAGACATTGTGGATTTTCTAAGTAGGCAACAGTTCTAGTTTGTATGCCACTTCTCCTATTTGCTTTATAATCTTATAAGGGCCGCAGCAACAGTGAGCTAGCTTCCTACTGGGTACGTATAAGGGGACATTCTGTGAGTCAAGGTAAACTTTGTTGCCTATCTCCAGAGGTTTTCTGGGGACCCTTTTCTTGTCAGCAAATTCCTTGTAGGTTTTAACGGCCCGGGTTAGGTTCCTAAGGCAGGTTTCTTGGATGTTATGTATTTGTTCAATCCAGGTTTGTCCTTCAGTGTTCTGTTCCTTGCTGCCAATGATGGGGTCCCAGGAAGAGTCAAACCCATAGTTGGCCCTGAAGGGGGACATACCCGTGGATGTGGGGTCTTTGCTGTTATAGGCGTATTGTGCCATGGGTAGCATCTCTGCCCAGTTGTCTTGATCTGCGTTGGCGTAGCATTGGAGGTATTGTTTTAAGATTTGGTTGACCCATTCAGTTTGTCTGTCTGTGGGTGATAGGAGGTTGATGCACAACGTTTTATCCCGAGGTCTTTCATCACTTGGGTCCAGTAGTTGGAGGTGAACTGGGGTCCTCAGTTGGTGATAATTTCTTCTGGAGTGCTGTGTTGCATCAAGATACGGTTGTGGAAGTGTTTGGCAGTATCAGCTGCCGTGCAGTGGGTAGTGGTTGAGAGGAAGTAAGCCATTTTTGTGAAACAGTCAACCATGACTAGAATTGTGTCAAAGGATTTTGAAGGAGGGAGTTCTACTATGTAATCCATTGATACTGACTTCCAGGGTCCAGCAGGGATGACCAGAGGTCTCATTAATCCTTCTGGCTTTGAGCGGCGCGTCTTGGTTCTTCCACAGGTTTTGCAACCATTGATGTAGGCAGCTACCTCCTTGTCCGTGCCCGGCCATGCATAGTTCTTCTTGATACTTAAGAGGGATTTTTGTCTACCAGGGTGGTTGACCATCTCTTAATTGTGGTGGTCAATCAATATGTTGGTTTGGGTTGGGCCTTTGGGTACATAGATTCTGCTGTGGAGCAGCAGGGTAACGCCTTTCAGGGAGTAATCTTTCTTTGAGTGATGGCAATCTGCTCCTTTGTCAGGGCTTTGACTAGTTTGGTTGAATAAGTGTCTTGTTTGTGAGCTCTTATTGTGTTGGGTTTGCTTGCAGCAATCTTCAAGTTCATCAGTTATATTCCTAGGCTGGTGGGATCTAGTAGTGTATGGGTGTTGCAGTCCTTGATTTCTGCAGAGGAGGGAATCAGGTTGGCTCTCCTGCTCAAGGTGTCTGGTACTACATTTACCTTTCCTGACTTGTAATCTATAGTCAAGGTGTAGTTGGCCAGTTCTAAGGCCCATATTGCTTGTCATTGGTTCAGCTGGCTTGGTTTGAAGAAATAGACTAAGTTCTTGTGATCTGTCAGAACTTTTACTGGATGTTCAGCACCGCACAGGTACCAGCGCTAATGTTTCAAGGTCTTCATTATTACAAGCATCTCTTTGTTGTAGATTGGGTAGTTTCCTTTGGCAGGTAGCATCTTATTGGAATAATATGCTACAGGATGTAGCATACTATCCCCTCCTTCCTGAAGAAGGACCCCACTCACCGCAAAGTCAGACGTGTTGGTTTCCAGTACAAATGGCTTGGATAGGTCAGGCATTGCCAGGACGGGTGCAGAGATGAACACAAGTTTTAGGGCCTCAAATGCTGATGTGCACTCGTCAGTCCAAGCAAAGGTGACCTTGTCAGAGCAAAGGCGGGTCAGAGGCAGAGTAATGTGAGAAACTTTTTTGGATGAAATCCCTGCTTAATTTGCCAGGCCCAAAAAACTTCTCACATCCTTTCTGCATTTGGGTATTGGCCAAGCTTTTATTGCTTCTACTTTGTCCTGTGTCATAGCAAAACCGCCAGTCTTCACCACATATCCCAGGAATTTGACCTCAGTCTGAAAGAATTCACATTTCTTAATTTTGGCGTGTAGGTTGGCTTGGGAGAGTTTTTTCAGTATCAGGTCCAGGTGTTGGAGGTGCTCTTTGTGTGACTTGCTGTAGATGAGGATGCTGTCCAAGTATGCAACACAAAATTAGTCAAGGTATTCCCCTAGGACAGTATTGATCATCCTTTGAAAAGTGCTGAGGATGTTGCACAGGCCAAATGGCATTACTAGGTATTCATACAACCCATATCTGGTTTTGAAGGCCGTCTTGTATTTGTCTTTGTCTTTGTCTTTGATTTGTATCTGGTTGAAGGCGTCTCTTAGGTCAATCTTCAAATACACCCGGGCTCCGGTCAGTACGTCACAGAGATCATCAGCGTTGGGGATGGGGTAGCGGTTCTTCACCGTAATATTGTTAAGCTTCTGATAGTTTACACATGGGCGCATACTACCATCTTTTTCCCCTACAAACAGCATGGGAGACAAGCAAGAGGCCTTTGACACTCAGATAAAACCCTTTTTGGTCATGTTCTCCAGATAAGTCTTCAAGGATACCTGTTTGCAGTGATTACAGCTGTAGATGGGGCTGTGGTGGGGTTGGGTTCCTGGTAACAGGTATATGGCATGGTTGTAGATCAAATGGCTGGGGAGGTGGGTTGCAGCTTCCTTGCTGAAGATGTAGTTCCACTTCTCTAGTGAGGCAGGTAGGATCCCCACACTGGGTTCTATTTCCAGGGTCAGGAGCGTGCTGGGTCTTTTACTGGTCAGACCCAGCTAGAATGGCACCACATTGCACGAGTTGTCTTCCTTCAAGGCAACTGTTTGGTTACAGAAATTCAGGATGGGGCCGTGTCTTTGGGACCAGAAGTCTCATAGGATCAAGGGGTGGGGAAGTCCCTTCAGGATGATGGGGAGCGCTGGGTAGGTGTTCTGACCAATTTTCAATGGCACCTTGGTTTCACACCTGAATCCCAGGCCATAAGAGCTGTTTCCCATGATCACTTTGACACCTTTGGTGGTGGCTTTTAGTCCTAGATCTATTGCAAGGGTGGCGTCAATAAAGCTTTCTTCAGCTCCTGTATCAATGAAAGCCTCAACAGTCTGGGATGTTGTGAGTGTTTTCACTTTGACTTGGATAAATTTTTAAGACTGGGTGGAGGTGTTTATTTGTGCTATGGAAACCATAGGACTTCTCTTCTTGGGGCAAGCCTTAGTGAGGTGGCTGGGTTTGTGGCAGTAAAAGCACAACCCTTCACAGTAGTGATGTTGTAGTTCCTCAGGGGACATTCCTGGTCTTTTGGGTATCAGGGCTCACTTTGTGCGCTGAGTGAAAGAGGGGGAACCTTCCTAGTTAAGGCTCAACTCTCTACACAAAAGGAGTAATTCATCTAGTCCAGGCGTGGGGGAATGGTGTTTAAGGAGGCAACCTCCAGAATTAACTCATACAGAATGGAACATCCTCCATGTCAACAATTCTCAAAAATATTTTTCTTATTTTCAATATTAAATATTATTTTTTCTTGATTAAATAATTGAAACTGATAATAGAAGCAATGTTTGATTTTTATTTTGAGCTTTTAATTGAAATCATAAAAGATAAAGCAAAAACAATTTTTGAAATTGTTGACATGGAGGATGTTACATTCTGTATGAGTTAATTCTGGAGGTTGCCTTTAAGGAGTTACTTCAAGCAGGGCAGGCTCCTCAGCAGTACAGGATGGCTGATAACTTGTCCTTGAGTTGGGTTCTGGCT
The DNA here is from genome assembly GCA_014839935.2 of Entomophthora muscae. Lineage (NCBI taxonomy): Eukaryota > Fungi > Entomophthoromycota > Entomophthoromycetes > Entomophthorales > Entomophthoraceae > Entomophthora > Entomophthora muscae. Next base: position 98,648 of record QTSX02004519.1, on the reverse strand, counting down.
TTCAGTTTTAGGAACTCATTGGTGTAGGCTTGTAGGGTGTGGGGCCCTTGTCTAATGTCTAGTAAACTAATGAGGGTGTGATGGAGGGTGTCTTGGTTGTTGCCAGTGGCCATCAGTTCACTTTCAAATTGGGAGAAGTCCAGGCAGAACTCAACGTCCTCTGCAGTGGCCTTCCTAAACCAGTCTAAGGCATTACAAGAGAGCATGGTGGCCACTCCAAGGACTTTCTCAGTGTTTTTGGAGTATGAGTTTGTGTTAGCCTGAAAATGGAGGTGGAGGACTGGTATGGCTCTTCTGGCTTCTTCCAAGGTGAGCTTCCCCATCTGTGGCATGTTCACCTTGGTTGTGGTCTGATTTACTATAACGTTCTGAACCTGCAAATTTGGGGCCTTGGTCTTCTCAACACCAAGAAAGGCGTCCTTTGGTTCTGTGCTGGTTCAGTGCCATATTGCTGATGCAATTATGTTGGTAGCTAGTTTGTATGCATAGTAAGCTGAAATCAATGAAAGTAGCATACAGGATACCCCAAGAGTTATCAACATCTTGGGGCCCAGGTTACTGTGGTTAAGGTAGATTGTCTTAATGTCAGGAATCCAACCTGTGGGGGGTTCTTGGGAAATTGCAGGCAGACGGCCTGCAGGCCCAGAAGGAAGGGCCCATCACAAGATTGGTGCTAACTTTACAATATAAGATAAAAATTTGCCCAGGAGGGCCCAAGGCCCGCTTGCAGGCACCATCAAATCAATAAAGCCAGTAAAAGTGATATACATTACTCCAAATATCTGAGTGGAAGTGGATTCATTGGCTGCAACAGATTCTTGTGGGCGGTTGAGCTGCAGGGTGGGGGGTAGTGTCATTGGAACCAAATACGCGGGTAGTTAGTTGTACTTGTTACGGAATAGCAGAGGAGTTATGGTCCTTTGATGCCCTCTCTGTAAACGGTTTCTGTATCTCTAGTTCTAGCCTCTGGGTTGTAGATTAGGATTTCCTCTAAGGTGAACTTCAAATATGCCAGGTTGGGTGAGTATTCAGTGATATTTACCAGGCCAAAGGGAGCTCCTGGTGGACAATAGAATTTGGGTGGCTGGTTTGCAATTTCTTGGGGTTGGTGGGTGTGAGGTGCGGAACTGCAGGAGGTAGACTGCAAATGAAATAGAACTAAAATCAAATATGGATTAACCTGGTTGAATCAAAGGTTCATGTCACTTTATTGCAATAATGGCAATGGGCAACTTACTGGCAGTTCAGGGTATAAGTATGCCCATCTGCCATAGGTAAACTTTTACAAATTTCTTTGGCCTGGGTGCTGCTGTCTACCAGCTTTTTCCAGTCTTTGGTGGCATCCTTTGTGGGAGTTAATTCATTGGCTGATTTGAACTGAAAATACTCAAATTTCCTTATCAGGTTGTGGGGTTGGTCATCTCTGGGCGGCCTGTGTTCTATAGGAAGTTTCTTTGTTTCACTTTCTGTGGTAGCCCAAGTTATTTTGGTATCTATGGCTTGGCCTGCCCACTGATTGGTTGGGTTAACAGGAACCTTTAGCGTGGGGAGTGTCAATGTAAGTGGTTTTGGTTCATCAAGCTTTAGGGGATTCCCCAAAGTCAAATCCTGCTCTGGTTTGAGCCCAAAAATCTGCAGGCTGGCAGCCTGCAGGGTATCAGGGTTCAAATCCCATATTTGAGGTGTTCCTATGAGTACAGTCAACAGGAGTATTTCACTTGTGACAGAACCCGCCACTATGCCACCCCCTGGTGGCCTTGTGGCTTTCTTCATATGGTATATTAAACACAATAACAATCAATAAAAATTACCTTGTTCTTATTATTCTCGTCCTTTTTATTAGACTGTTGTCTTCCCTAATCAAATACTGAACTATCATTGGTTCAGTTGCAACAGTTGTAATGGAATCAACAAACCAGTAATCTTTTTCCTGCTTGCTTTGGATTTAACACACACCAAGCATTCACAAGCACAAGCTGCTACCTGCACAGTCAAACCCTTCTAAGAAAATTGCTGGTGGACTTATTAAACCGTCTTGTTTTTCCCTGGGTGGCCTACTGTAGGACAGATGTGATGTGCTTCCATGATTTTTCCCCTGATAGTTCCTTCTGAAATCCATAAACAACCTTAATGATAAAGCACTGGACCTATATTGTGGTATCCCTGTGGCTGACCAACTGAGTGCTCACAAGCTAGTTTCAGAAATCTGTTGTAACCCTTGTACAACAGCTGTAAGAACTTAACCTTAGAATATAAGTCCATATCTGCACCCTTATCTAAGGACATGGTGGCAAGCATAGCAGGCAAAGTCAACACAAATGGAACCACCGCCTCATCTAGAATCAGAGTATGCATGTTGAACTAAGCATCTAACCTTGTATCAGGAGGGTGGGAAGGATTTCTTCTCAACACGTCAGCCAGGTGGTTGTCTATCCCCTTAATGAGCTTGTGACGGAACTTGTATCTAGTCAAGTCCCCATGTCATCTGGATTGACAACCTGACAAAACCTTGGGTTGGCAATAATACAAGAGATTCTTATAATTGGTTCTTACTATAAATAGATGACATACTGACATTAGATGGTGTTGCCAATGCTTCAGAGATTTCACAACTGCCAACAATTCCTTGTTTTAGATAATATAATTCTGTTCGTGTGCCTTCATTTTCAGAGAAAAATACCCCACAAGTCAATCAATACTGTCACTGGTAGTTTGCAACAACACTCCTGCCATAGCATATTTAGAGGCGTCTGTGAATACCACAAATATCAGTTCTGGGTCTACATGTTGCAATACAGGAGATGACCACAGGAGAGTCTTGACTGCTAAGAAAGCTTCTGCACACTCAGGGGTCAAAACCAGAGTTGTCTTCCCACTAGCTGAATACAAGGGAGCTGCTACTTCCAACAGATGTGGGTTGAACTTCTTCAAGAAGGTACAAGTATCAAGGAAGCTACAAAGCTGAGATAAAGTCACAGGAGTTGCATATTCACAAACAGCTGCCCTATTATCAGGGGCAATAGTGTGACCATCCTTAAAGATTATGTGTCAGGGATTCCTTCCCTGACTCCATTTATTTTATGGATAAATTGTGTAAAGAGACCAAGATACAGCCACACAACAACAACATTATTGACACCAGTTGGTTCCCTAACCTTGGTTGCAGCGGGAATCAAACCTGGGACCCTAAGAATGAACCTAGCGTTAGTACTGAAGCAACCATTCCATTTACTTTACCTATTTATTACCATCCAATTGATTTGATTTTTGCTTTCAAATTTCAATTCACTTTCAAAAAGCTTAATAGTATAAGAGATAATGTCACTTACCGCTCAGCCTCTGATTGGCTGCATAAAGCCAGCTTGGCACTCTGGGACCCGCTTTTTCTAGCTTTAGTCAAGGCTCTGTACTTTAATTCCAGAGATCTGCTTCCTTAACACCGCTTAATTATGATTAACATTGTGGCATATTCTTGGCTCCTCTACATACATCACATAATTATTAAGATTATTAAGCATCAACTTGATCAACACATGAAACAGGTATCATTTCAATCATAAATCTCATGCAAATCCCCTTCACTTCCTAAATACCACTTAAATATTTCAGACTTTATGTTGAGGCTATTTAAGTGTACAATCATTATTCATTATATTTGTTCCAACAATAAAGAATTATTTCTATTCTATCTCTGCCCACACCTATCTCTTTGATTCTTATTTTAAAACTATGAAAGGAATTTCATCCCTGTTCTGGTTTCTAGCTTCCTTTTTGTCTGTAGTGCTAGCCTTGGAGAACCCCACTCCAACTACGGACTGACACAATTTATCCCCAGACAATGCTCACCAGAAAGAGACTCTTGCCCATGGGTGGTTTAAATACCCCTCTGGTCACTGGGGACGCAAATTCCACTATGGTTGTTCTTCCACTCCTCTTCCAACTGAACCTTTGCTGGTTAGACCCAATGCTTCATTTTACCTGTTAACCTATGTGGTGGGATACTACCTGCTAGGTTGCTTCAGCTCTATGATTAGAATATTTGCCTATCTGGGCCACTTAGGCCATCTTGCCATGATCACGGTACCTATTAGATCTGTAATAGCCGGGCTCAACTTAGGGGCTTTAGCCCACCAGGTAGGGAAATTGTTTCCTATCAAGTGGGTCCCTGACATTATGTTCCCCAAAAGGGTAACCTTACGTTTAAAGAATTCACACTTACTTTGCTTGATTATCAGGTTAGCCTGGAGGATACACTCCACCACCGCTGACAAAGGAGCCTTATGAGTCTCCTCATCTGGGGAAAACATCAAGATGTCTTCCATTTACGCAATGACACACACACCCAACAGGTCTTCTAGAACTGAATCTATAAACTGCTCAAAGTATACATGTGCATTTTTTAACCCAAAGGGCATAACACAAAACTGATAGATGCCTTTTTTGGTTCTAAATTCATTCAACCACTCCACCCCCTCCAAAATTCTAATCTGGTTAAGCACATTCAAAAGATCAAGTTTTGAGAAAACCTTAGCCTTCTAAACACACCAAGAGATTTGGGCTTCCAGAGGCAAGGGGTAGGGATCTGGAATAGTGATGTTGTTTATATTTTCATAATTCACACATGGCCATAAAGACCTGTCCACCTTCTGAACAAATAACAACAGAGAACAGATTGACAAGGTCTTCTAAAAAATGCAGCCTTTTGCCAACATATCCTGGGTCCATTCCTCCAAACATGCATCCTATTTAAGGGTTAACAGGTAAATAGGAGAAGAAATACAGATGAGATCAACAGTAACCTTGAAGTCAAAGTCAAACCAAGTGTTTTTGGAAAGGACCTTGTCCCTATTAGTGTCAAAAGCCGCCAATCAAGGTTGAAGGCATACCAGTAAATTCAAACTCACAGGTGTGGGAACAAAAACTACCTGAATAGTTAGGCAAGACTGCTTTAACTTGGAAACCCCTAGCAATGGTATACAAACATCAATACCCAAATAATGGTCCACCTGCAACATTTTTTCCTTAAGGAGAGTTGACACATTATGATCCTGCTATCACCCTACCCCCAAGATAATAGGATACATGAGGGTAGTGTATATGGAAAATCAAGAAGTAAAGGACTGACCTGCAACAGAAAATGTCACAGGCTTCTTCAGCTGAAAAGATGGGAACATTTGACAATTCCCCCCTCTGACCAACATACTGGGATGATACTTCAATTGCACCAAATTTGCAGTTTCCACACTCATGAAGTTTTCTAAAGCACCAGTATCCAACAAAATTTCAGGACAGAAGATAGTTTGACCATTATAAATGCTATCATAAAACAAGAAAAACCAGAAGTAGATTTATTTTCTGCAAACAAAGCAACCTCAGAAGAATCTTGCTTCTCTTCAGTGATACAGACTGCAGCTAAGGAAGCAGGATGCTCCTGAAAGTAACATTCAATCATTTCTTGAACTGCCTCTTGAAGAACAGGGTGGTCACAATCAATAGGTATCATTACCAACTCTCCAGCCTCAGCAACAGACAATTTGGTTGGAAGGACGTGTTGTAACATAGCCAGGAAACTTTTGAAAGTTGCTGCAGCCACTACCTCTTCACCCTCTGCTGGTTTATTTAAGATTGCCAACTGAGGATGGGAAGATATACACAATGTGCGCTCTTTGACTAGACCAGGAGAATTAACAGCAGGATGTGAACCAAAAAAGCCATGAACAAGCGGTGGGGTTGGCTTTGATTGCCAGCACACCTTGTTTGGTAGTGGAAGGATTTGAGACCAGAGAAAGGATTTGGCTTACCAAGGCCTCAGTTGTGGTTAACAGAAAATCCTAAAATGCTAAGTCATGTGCAGTTTGGCCAATTATTAACCAGAACACTAAGAGCTTATTTGCTTCAGTAATATTAATAGTTTGACAATAAGTCAAAAACTTAGGAAGCAATACTAACAGGGACTAGTCCCCTTATGAAAAGCTTATAACTTTTGGTAGACTTTTAGCTCCATAATAGATACACACACAGTATTTAATAAAGGGTATAAGGATGCACTCTCAATTAAAACGTGTGGATTATGCTCTACCACAGACAACAATCATTCATGTGCATCCTCTAAAACCTCTGTCATAACATGATAAACCTGATACTTATGACTAAGGCTAGAACTGGAATAGAATGATAAAGCCAACAAAACTTCACGCAAAATTTCATCAGTGGTTGGAGCAAGAAAATAATCTGGACGCCAAAATGACATGACGCGGCAGAACATGAAAACAGCAGAACTAGTCTCAACCACTACAACAGGAGAGAGAAACCAAATATTAAAACACAATCCAAACTGAAATCTCAAAAAGGAACTTATACAGATTAACATGGTAAACACAGATATCTCAACAGAACAGGAGAAGAGGAACACAATTTTGTGACAAACTGCTTCCAAAAACTCAGACATAGAAGAGTTGAGTAATGTGACAGAAATCAACAAATAGTAAGAAGCTGTCTCCATGTGGTGGGGAATCACCACCCAAATCTACATAAAGTTGATGATTAACCACCAACAAAGCTTTAAATACTGTTTTGTAAAATTGCCAAGAGATACACTAGGGTTTGAGAAAATGATTAAACCTAACCAGAAAAGTCATAGATAGATAGTCTGTAAAAGAATTAGAGTGTCTTTTGTATAAAACTCATGACACTGAGAAGAAACAACTGTCTCTGTTTTGGATTCAGCAGGAAAGACACCAAGATTCTGGAACATTAGAGTAATATAAGAAGGTGCAGATAACAAAGTACCCAAGGTGGGTCCCAATATTTCAGTAATAATTTGATTTAAGATCAAGGTATACAGGATGTGTCAGGAAGCCAGGTATAGGCAGAGGCATTAGGTGACTCTGGACGGGGTACTGCCAGGCCAGTGGGTAATGCCCACCATAGGATGTGTGCTAACTTGATAATATAGGATACAGATTGCCCAAGCAAAGACCAGGGCCCATAGTTGAGCACCATGGTGTCTATAATTTCTGTCAAAGTAATGTAGAGTACTCCAAACAGTTGGGTGAACATAGTCTCAGCTGCAGTGGGGGGATCCATTGGGTGGTTGGGTTGCAGGGTTAAGGGTGGAGTCATGGGGATGTAGTATGTTGGTAGGTAATTTTACTTGTCTTTGAACAATAAGGGCAGCACCTCAATCCCCTTTCCTTTGTGTCCTATGTATTCAGTCTCTCTAGTTCTGGACAAGGGGGCGGCAATGAGGATGGTCTCCAAGTTGTACCCCAAGTAGGCAGAGTTGAGAGGGTACTCAGTAAAATGCACAGGTCCAAAGGGGGCTCCAGGGGGACGGTATAGTGCCTGATGCGGGTCAGCAGGTTGGTCTCTGGAGGGGGGTGTTTGCCTGATGGTCTATTTGGCTGGAGTTAAGATGGAAGATCACTAAGACTAGATAAGGTAAGATTGGTTTGAACCAAAAGTTCATAAAACTTTATTATCAAAAATGACAATGAGGTCATCCCCATACCGCCAGGGTTCTTATACCAGATGGTTTTGCTTCTTCACTTTTTGCGGACTTCATGTCTGGGGACAGTTCACTGGCAAGGCTCAGTCCTTGGCTTCTGGTTTTGTGGGTGATGGATCCTAGTTGTGCTTGCTATGATGAACAGAAGTGGTAATGCTTTGTTCCGCCGCTACTGTTCACTACATCACCTGAGCAGTCAAATTTTATTACCCATTCTGGACTGGAGTCTGGCATTAGCTGGTGATCATTGGCAGGACTGACAGGAGGTTTTGTTGTAACCTCCTTTAGGCAAGCTACAAATTCAGCATAGGTCTGGGTCTTTGGTGGCACATGGTTAATAGCAATCTGATGTCCATTTGGGAAATTGTCTTTTAGGGTCTGGTAGGTCTCAGAGTAATTTGACAACTTGGGTCTGCAACTTAGCAAGTTGGCAGGTTTCTGTCCATTTTGTGTTACTTGAGTAGCCTTTGGAGGGTCAGGGGTTGATTCCAGGGTTTACAATGTTGCTTTTGAACCTCCAGTCTTGACACTTGGCAGGTTTCTGTTCCTCCTGGTTGGGGCACAATATCTCTGGCGGTCCAGGGTTTGGCCCAACTGGCAGTCTGGCTGGCTCTCTTCTATCCTGGTCATGACAAGGCTTTTTCTGAGACCCAGGGTTTGATTCCCAGGTTTTCAATACTTGTATTGAAATGTCATTCATGACAGGATGTAGCAGAGTAGACTGACTACAGGATGCATTGTAAAATAAATTTAGACCAGAAAAATATTGGGTTTATTAAGTAATTTAGAGAGGAATCAACTCTTAAGAGTTGAGCAGTGAAAATTTTCTAATATGTACCAAATTTAACAACTAAGCAATACCATCTGGATTAAAGACTCCTATTCTGTCTACATCATCTAAAGAGTACCTTGTTTAGTACGCAAAAAACCCTTGAGTGATTAATTTCTGTTAAACATTCTGATAAATGAGGTTGTATTGAGTGACTCTCAGATTATATCTATTTTTAGTGTCAACTGTAATAACCAGATATTGTCAGTACTACTTGCAGAAGATATGGCTGGAGGTTGGAAAACTGGAATCCAGTCAAGGCAGTGACAACAGGGTAGATGATCATCAACTGACAGAATACTTTGGTGTGGATGTTATACCTTTCAAAGCTTTCTGTGAAGTATGTCAGCACATAGTAAAGGGAGGTATATAATGAAATGGATATGACAGAGTTTGACAACACAAGAGTAGAACAAGAGCCAGTGTGTGAAGAGTTGAGCTGTCCAGGGTTGTAGTGGTAGTTGCAGCCTAACCCTTCTGGCGGAGGCCCAAAGGTCCCTGGTTCCTGTTGATATCCTCTGATCCCAAGGCAATTTGTGAGCACAGCTGTGAAGATGAGGTGGTTCATCTCCCCTAGATTGGGGATTAAAAGTGAATGTGAATCTAACTAAGAGTTGACCTTGAAGATTAAGATTTAAAACTAGCTTTATTTAGGAGGGTATTGATCTCAATAATAGCACAAGCTATCACTGAGAAGGAATCCTTTATTTATAGTGACTCTCACTGTGCAAAGTTTTGAAAGTGGGAGTTAAAACAGGGGATTGGAGATCCCAAAAGTTTGGATTATGAGAATAGTAATTGGGGTTTGAGAAGATGGCCAAACCCTTGTTCTTTTGCAATCTTTTGTTGGTTTGACAATTTTTGGCTGAAACCAATGGTTTTTTCTGGACATTGGGTCATGTGGTAAAAAAACTCAAGGGACTTCCAAAATCTATTTTTTTCTTGAAGGGCATGGTTTGGTTGGAGTCTGGACCCAACCATGTGATTTGGGGCTCAGAATTCCATTGGCTTTGGGTAGAATTGTTGCTCAAACTTAAAACCTGAATTTTTCCTTCTTCTGGAGGGCAGGGATTATTATCTAATTTTTGCCCTGCAATCAAGGACTTTTCTGATTGGCTATGGTTGATGAGGACTTCTGATTAGATGAGGAGTGAAGACTGGGCCCTGGGTAAGCTAGTGGCTGGCTGCAGGCTGGGACCTGAGAAGCAAGTGGGAGGGCAGAGCCTGGCAGCAGGCCCACTGGCAACTGGCTGGTCAAGAAAATGGCTGGCAGGCAAGCAGAAGGCTGGCAGCTGGCTGGGTGCTGGCGGGCATGGCAGGTGCCTGCCTGAATGATAAATTATTCTGGGGCTTACCAAGTCCCTTTTGACCTCATTTTTAATTTTATTTCTCCCAATTAATGGGGGGAAATCCAAATCAAATTGTGTATCTTTTGGCTTGGCATTTTCTATCTTTTCCCAACTTGGTGTCTTAAGCAAAATTTGGTTGATGTCAGGAATATTCCTGACACAACTTGCACAGGATGATCAAATCTAGCTGGTGAACTGGGGCGGCAGTAACCTTTTTTTGTTCCACAGTTTGGTTTAGATCCATCAAATTGGTTAAACTGGTTAACAGGTTGCCTAACTTCTGAGCTTTGCGACTAGGGCAAGTAATACCAGGCATTATGAAACCTACTGTGACAGTTGCTGACCTTTCTTAAGGGGAAATTTCCCTCTCAAGAGCTCTCATTGTCTCTAGTGGCTGGATCTGGTTGCACACCCTGGTTGCTGACAGATATATTGCTGGTGAGGTTGAATGCCTACCTTTCTCAAATGTCCCCCTCTGCGACCCTATGGACCCTCATTCAAGCGGCCATCCCAGTGTTACATTAGGTGGCTTTCTGGTGGCTTTTTCCCCAGAATGGGAGCCAAGCTTAGTTAGTTTAGCTTCCCTCTCTCACATTTAGCAGCTGCCTGTGCATTTTGCACAAACATGGCCCTACTAGATAAAGCAGGAGAAAGAACATACTCCTGGGCAATATTTGGAATGGGGCCTGCAGGTTGGAAGTTGCCATCAACAGAGACTTGATAGATGGCAGACCCAGCATAGCCCTGCATAATTTTATCAAGGCCAGAAAGCAGCTCATTGACCTTATATTAGAGGAAGAAGACATAATAATTTTCTTATTGAAAAACTAAACTCAATAAAAGAAGTGTACATTTAGTAAATTTTATTGTTAAGTATATCTACTTTGGCAAATATTATGCATCTAAATTTTAACTGTCCCAAAATAGAATCATGCCATTTTTAAGAATGTATGCAATTTCCAAAAAAATTGGTGTAAGTCCATTCTAGATCCATTGACTTCTATTTTGAGACAGTCATTAATTAAATTAATTTCAAATTCACAAGAATTATGATATGAAATTTGGCTCTTGGATTTGTTAATCCAGCAATTCTGTATTTTTTAGTTATTTCATGATATCTAAAATTTGTTAGACTTACAGGAAATACCAAAGCATAAATTAGAATTCTGTATTTTTGATTTATATAGCCCGCATTTGCTTGGTGAGTTTTGTCTTAAGTTAGTTGAATTATCTGCACTCAAGATTTGAAATTTGCAAATTTAAATAAATAAAAAAGTCAGATTAAATTGTTGATTTTATGAAATATTTTATTTTTTACTCAGCCAAGTTGCCCGCAATTGTGATTTGGTCCTAGGCTTTGACAATCCTGTGTTTTTGCCAGTGGGTTCTGAATCTACAGTACCACAATATCTTCCTGACCCTATTTTTTAAAGGAAGCTTTCCACATGTCACACAATCTACATATGCATAATATATTAAAATTTCAGCTATAAAGGCTCTCTCCCTATTTCAAAAAACCATCATTATTGTCTGAATTTCCTTCTATTTTCTTTTCATATATAGTTCTCAGAAGTTCATACACAATATTTTCTAAAAAATAGATTCCTTGATAAGAAGTACTCTAAAAAGGTGTACCTCTTTACTTAAGCCAAAACCAAATTTATAAAAAAATTCTAATAAAAGTGTAGTTGCTTTTTATCATATCACTATTTTTTGTTGTGAAAATTTCCTTGGCAAGTTTTAATTTGGGGGCTTTAATTTTTATTTATACTTTTTCACAAAAATACTTAAGACTAAATTAGAGAAATAAGGCTTTCAATCAACTAATTTATTGTTATTGATAATTCAGTCTGGATCATTTTATTACATATATTTAAAAAACTCTAAAAATATAAAAAATTAATTTTTAAATATACTATATTAACAACTTCATACAATATCGAATTGTTTTTAAGCTTCAAATCTGCTTAAAACGATACATTGGCTTAGTCGAAAAAATGATTATCATATGTTATTGTGCGTATGAACTGACAGCGATTTTAATAAAATCTCTTCCCCCTGCATGACAAATAGGCTTTTATTTAACGCCCATTTTTGAATGTACGTGGTCAAAATCAAGGAGCCCTCATTATGAAAGGGAATACATAGCAATTATTTTAAAACTTAAAATGTAATGATAATACAATTAAAAATATACTGTTTTAACCCTTTGAATATCAAATTCAAGATTCAACCATTTTAGAAATTCGATTTGCCAAGTTTTTAATGTCACTGTGATGCCGAATTTGATGACGCGTTAATATCCAATTTTGAAGATAATTCCGAAAAACACTATACAAGCTTAAAATCACTTAAATAAAGCTTACCATATTATTTCTTAAATATTAAACATCTGTAATTCAGCATTACATCACTGGTTGCAACCTTTGGCACCTAGTAGCAACTCCCTGTCTTCTTGATTTTCAACAAATGTTATTCCCAACCAGTCTTTACTTTAGTTTAATTTGATTGGCTATGTGGTTTCCACAGAGGTAGGAACTATTTCTACGATTGTTGTTTCTCCCCTCCTTTGTAAAGGCAAAACATTCTTTATTTTACGCTAATCACGTCACCTTCCCTTGGTAAGCCCTTATTAAGAGCCTAAATGATGATGTATGATAGAGTGGAGAAAATCCCAACTCTAAAGTACTAATCATTTGTTTTATGGTGAGGAGATATTCATTGTTATCTCAAAAAGTAAAACAGCCTATTTCCAAAAGCTTAGTTAGTAATCAACTGGTAACATTTATTTTTGACCCTGTCAATGGTGACCATGTAATTTATATATACTATTTTTTTAGAGTACCAAATTTTCAGAATTGTTGTTACTTTTTATCTTTTTACAAGTAGATGTATTTTGCCAATTTGAACTTAAATTGCCTCTGAGGTTCTCAAACAGAAAAATCTGGCCCTTCCTTTCTCAAAGACGTTTTTAGTAGCTTTTCTGAGAGTTTGACTTAAGTTAACTATTATCTTTAGAAATATTTCAGTCCTAAATATGTAGCTTCTGTTTTGCAAGCCCAACTATTTCTTCAGGTTGTATAGTACCCTGGCTCATTTTTAACCTTAGTCTCCCCTTTCAAACTTCTCTTTTACAATATTCAATTTGCTCTACGTTCTTAAAAAACCTTTATCATATATTTTTGGTATTTATATAGAAACCTGATGCCTGTTTCTATTCCATTATTATACCTAAAAAATAAAAATTCAATTTTTATTTTTAGGGTCTTTCTTTCAAATTTGAGTTTAAATGCTCTAAGCTACAAAAACTTATTTGTCCTACACATTTACAATTAACTGTCCTTACTGACAAAGCACTTTTTTAACCTTTTATAGTGATATCATTTTTTAAAAAGTAATATTTTTACAATAAAAAGCTTAATAGTTTAAACATCAGAGCCCTTTAAACTTGCCATTCACTTATTATACTTTAATCCACCAATTAAATATGTGCTTATGGTTTTTAAGAGAGATGATATTTTATAGATGACAAAAAAGCTACAATTTAAGAAAAATGTAAACTTAGATTTTAAATAAGTGACATCCTATTTCTGCCAATATATGCTACAAGCTATATTACTTTTAAAAATAAGTTTATGATCTACAAAAAAATCTCTGTAGCTCCAGGCCACTAGTTTAAAGTAGATTCCTGATTTTAATTTCAATTGTCAATGTCATGTTTGGTAGTGCTTTTTGTTCTGAAACATTTCAATGATCTTTTGTACCCATTATTTACAATATCCTGTAAATTTTTGTCTTTGTTAGATTATAAAAGCTAATTTTGTATCATACTTTAATATGTTTTAAAGGTTTATTTTCACTTAAAGTTGATTTTAGCTATAGATAGTTTATTTGTGAATATTAATTTTGCTGTTCTTCTGGTGTTATTAATTTTCCTAACCACATACTTTGTAATAGATGAGTTCTGGTAATCTATCAAATCTATTTTGGGAGTTACATCCTCACTGTGCTAAAGATGTTGAGCTTGCCAAAAGGCTTGTATCTGGAGATTTGAAGTGGGAAGAACTGGTCTCTTTAGATTGCTACAAAAAAGCAGAGCCTATATCATATCTGTATCTGTCAGGCTCTATCCTTTTGATTGGTCTTGGCTGGGCAAAACAGATCCCTATTTCTGATGAAGCAGAAAGAAAGACTTTAACACACTATAGCTTGCTTTTGATTTCTTCTCTCTTTAATAACTTTGATCATCAAAAGATTGTTGCCTCTACTTCAGCTGATTTTGATCTCACCATCCAAGGAGAGACCAAAAGAAAACAGGAATCTCTTATAGTCCCTCCTTCCAAAGTGCACATAAGCAGTACTGAAAGCTTAACTGATGGATCCTTCAAAGATAAGTCAGTTTCAAGTCCTATGCAAGATTCCTTTTGTTTTGATTCTGGTAATTGCTTGGATCTGTTTCCCAAAAGTGTCATTGCTGAAGTAGAGCAGCATATTGAATTGCCCAGTGAAATTTGCATAAGAGAACTTTGCCTTAAGTACTGGCATAATGAAGGCAAACAATTTTTTGATATCAATGGTCAGGATCTTTGTCAGCTTGCTACAGAGCTTTTTATTAGCCAGAAAATACCTTCTAGGAGCCATTTTGTCTTTGATTACAATTTGACTTTAAGTCCTTGGGCATTGGCAGAAGATGTTGCTGGCAAAATTAACTGGTCAATTTGTCAAAATCATAAAAGAACACGGGAATATTATGTGAACTGCTATGTGCTCATTGTCTGTTATATTGTTCACAATAGTATGCTGTTTTGCATGGAAATGTCAAAAAAAATAAAATGCCTAGCAAAAGAATTAACAATGTACTCCATATGTCCAAAAAAATTCTGAAAGTTTGGGGGAAAGGGACTCCTCTGGCCCGCATGAATCCTGAGCTACTTAGTAAGGTTAACCACCTTAAGCTTGCTGAAGTTGAGACTCTATGTTTGGCTCTTAATCAACTAAATGCAGTAAGAGTATATCCATAATGAAGCTAACAATTTTCTAGATTAAACTGGTCTAAATGACTTTGGCTCTTCCTGTTTGATGACCGACAATTTTAAATTATGTGTATTGACACACTGCTCATTTGTTAATTCAATTCTCTTGTTCCAATTTATCTTATATGAAATTTTCTTATTCAAGCTAAAACATAATTGATTCCTAATAGCAAAACAAAACAACTCACCTTATATAATTCTGCATATTTTTAAAGAAGCTTTCCTGCTTTTGGATCAGCTATTGTCAGGATTTCTGGATATTGACTAATTAACAGATTCAACAAAATAACGCAGGCCAACAGTTAATTACTCTTAGGAATGGTTTCAACAAAATAATGTGGGCTGCAGGTTTGTAGAATCAATGAATTCAAATGATCAAATCATATCCTGGCATTTGCAACATCCCTATTCCTAGTTAATAGTGAAACATGCAGATATTGTGCAATTAATTAGTCTACCTCAACAACCACTTCAAACATGCTTCTCATAATAATTACTATTCTAAACTTTAATTATATCCTGGAACAAGAGGGCTGTCATATGAACCGGCATCTGCATTACATCTTGAAGAGTCCAACATGGACTGGGCCATCAGGCCAACCACTCTAAGATAAAAGGCTTTGAGCTTATTGTATTAGAGTAGCTCTGATTAAGTGAAACAATCATCTCCACCAACTAGTAGCCAGTCAGGCTAGCTAGCCACTGGGGCGTGGTCCAGGTCCACAGCTACTCCACTCATATTGAGGGATAGTTGCACAGCTTCAGAAAGAATACTGAGCTGTGAAAGTTGTCAAGTGAGCTTCTGTCACAATCTGCACACACTCAAGGTTGGGCCAAGCTAACTTGGAAAAATGCGGGCAGCTGGGCCAGCCTCAATATCAGTCATCTAATAAAGAGTTGATATTTTGAATCCTTTTCCTAGTTTGATTCTAATTAAGTGGAGAGCAAAAGATCATACTGTCACCATACAGTATTAAACCCTATAGTAAACTATGGATACAACAACTTATGGACCTATATCCAGAAGTAGGAAGAACCGTCCCAAATCCTTTGGGCCTTGGGCCCTGTCAGACTTGCTACTTCTGATGACAACAAAACATTCTGGGCCAGAGGTTACGCCAAAGTCACAGGTTCTCTATACTTTCCTAATTTTAGAAGACTTAGGAATTCATCTGGCGGAAGATAAAATACCTTGATCCGTGATTTTATGACATTGTGTGACACAGGCCAACCTCTTATACAACAAGATATTCAACAACCAGTTCAAGGACAAACCAGGCGAGGTACAGGCCATCCTCTGTGAGCTTCAAAAAGACTGCAAGGTTGAGGTTCAGAAATTGTATAAGTACTATGATGGTGCTAAATACATTTTCCCAAGGCCTTCAGAGCGCCAGGATCTGATAATGGCCGCCCACAAGGCTGTGGGCCATGGGCCATAGTGGCCTAAGGAAGACTGTTCATCAACTTCAACTACACTACTACTGGGAGTCCCTCCTCTTTGACGTAAAGAAGACCCTGACTCACTGTACGGAGTGTCAACATGAGAAACCTTTTACTGAAAAGCACCAATACAAAGCAGTAAAGCCCAGGTTTGTTTGGCATACTGTTAGTATAGACATGGTTGGGCTCCTGATCATGTGTGTTGGTTGTTTACACTACATCATTGTGGCAATTGACCACCTTACCAAATGGGTGAAAGCCAGAGCTCTCCAGCATGTCAGCACCAAATCAACAGCCAGGTTTGTGTTGGAGCAGATCATTCATGGCCACAGCTGTCCTCAGTTCATTGTTACCAACAATGAAAAAACTTCACTGCTCTTATAATTCCTAAATTAAATGAGCTCATGGGTGTGAGGGGAGTGCTCTCTACATCATACCATCCTGAATTTAATGTAATAGTTGAGAGAGCCAACGACACTCTGGTCAATATTATGTGTAAGCTGGCAGACTCCTGTACTTCAGAGCGGTATCTCTTCCTGCCTGCTGTTGTGTTTGCATACAACATTTTATCCACAGCACAACTGGCTTCTCCCCTTTCCAATTAACGTATGGATACCATCCAGTCCTCCCGCCAATTCTCTTCTCAGCAATGAGAGACCTGGGTAACATTACATATCAACAATACATGTCTAGGTTAGCCAATACACTTATCAAGATTCAATCAGAAGCTTTCAACAAAACCTCCCTCATCAGGAACAAAGGACACAAGACTGACAAAGCAAATTGATGTGCCCTTGCTGAGAACAATATTGATACTCAGGTTTCATATCACAACAGAGTTGTAGGACGGGCTCATAATCTTGACAGCATCTGGAAAGGTCCCTTCAAAATAATTGAGAAGACTTTCCAAGATGTTTACACAATCAAGGATCTGGCTGATGAAAGACTCATTAATAGAGTTCACGCCAGATTCCTCAAGCCATATTTCTCTATTACTAATATTGGCTCACAATAAAGCTTACTAAAATAAATTCAAAAATTCAAAATAGGAATAAGAGCTTTATTGCAGGGGACCTAAGGATCACCCTCCTGGTACTTGGGGTCTTCTTCATACTCCTTGGGATCAAGCACTTGGGAGCTATCTCTCTGAGAACGCTGCACCGCCTGATGTAGGCTCCACATAGACACAAAAGGGAACTTCCTCTCCTCAACAAACCAGTAAGTTGCGGCCTGTAACCAGAGACAACACTCCTTTGGAACTATCTGAAAATACCAAACAAAGAGGATGGGAATTTCCCCAGAGACAGCATCAACTTTCCAGAATCCAGCATCAAGTGGGAAAGCACATAACAACATCACACAGTCCAACATAAAGTCATAAATGTACCAATAGCACCAAGGCAACAGCGCCTTCAGGCCACCCAATTTATTACGG
This sequence comes from Entomophthora muscae, assembly GCA_014839935.2. NCBI lineage: Eukaryota > Fungi > Entomophthoromycota > Entomophthoromycetes > Entomophthorales > Entomophthoraceae > Entomophthora > Entomophthora muscae. The sequence goes on along the minus strand of QTSX02004519.1, from coordinate 81,055 downwards.
ACCTTTTCCCATTGCGCCGCCATATTGTCAGCATTAGCCATTGTCAGGCTAAGGTCAGGGTTAAGCATTATATTCCCACATAAATCCATACCACAAACTTCCTGCTGCTTGGCCCCACTATCAATGGCAGCATACACACTACTGACAACCTGAAAGATCCTGCTATCTTGCACATCTGAGCTGTCAACACCCAGAGACAGATATAGCAAAGGAAACCCTTCCAGAGCACCAAACCAAGAAGAAAAAAGTAGGACACGCCATTTCAAAAACAGCATCTCAAAAAACGCCATCTCAAATTTAATTCAAGATGGCGTTTTTTGCGTTAGTGATTTTGAATCACAAAAAAATAAAATAAACAATAAAATAGTTAAAATTTACATATACTTTTATAATACGGCATCTCAGATTTACGCCATCTTGATTCCGTCACTTTGAGTCAGATTAATTAAATCTTATTTTGCTAACTTTATTAACATATGAAATCACTTAGTGTGGGGCGTGTTTACGCCATCTCAACTTTACGTCATTTCAAATTACGCCATCTATCTTAAACTAAAATAAGTTTATACCCAAACTAAAATAAAGCCTGTGGTATAGTGCCAGAAGATGTTCCTATAGTATTAATCTAAGATACTTATAAAAGGAACAACCTAAAAAGACGCCACTATGATAGTCCTTCTAGTGATTGTCATTGCTGGGTAAAAAAAACCAGTTTTGTTATATGTAATTTATAACTTTATTATACATGGATACATTGATAAGGGTTTCATCAATAAAATATTTTAATAATGATTTTAATATAGAAGAGGGTGATTACGCCATTTTGATTTACATCACTTCAAATTCCACTGAGTTTCACATCACCCAATTGATTCAAGGCGCACAATGGATAGGGGAAAATAAGGGGAAATTACATATGATGCCAGGCTACGCTATATCAATTCCCCCACCACAATTCTTGCTTTCCACTTTTCAAAAGTATAGTTTCACGTCTAAAAACACTTAAGCAAAAAAGTAAGAAAACATATGAAAATTTGCAAATATATTTTTTTTATCTCCTCTAAACAACTGGGTACTTTTTAACCCCAGTTGTATAAGCTAGTTTTTGAGAAATTCAAGTTTTACTCTTTGGCCCGGTTGAGGTAGCTCCACTGTAGATTTCTTAATTTAATATAAAAAATGGTCAAAAACACTATGTTTTTGAGCTACGGCACCTCAACTACGTCACTTCAAAAACACCATCTTGAGAGCAAGTTTTCAGAGAAACTCAAAGTTTTGCCTACTTGCGTTACTAATAAAAAATTATTTTTTCAAAAAAAACATTGAAATTTTGATAGTATATATTATTTGATCTCCTCTACAATTCTATGTAAAAAAAATTGATACTTTTAGATTAAAAACATTCTTGTTTTTCTCTTTAAAAACAACCCCCAAATTGCTCATATTTTGATACTAATTCACTTTTAGATGCCTCCCAAGTCCATCAACAAAGCTGCGTCCAAGGCCTCAAAGTCCAAGATCACTCCTCCAAAGGCCAAAAAGGCCAAAACTACCCCTAAAAAGCAGCCTGCTAAGGGTAAAGCTCCCCCCAAGACCCCTACGCCCTCACCAGAGCCTGAGGAAACAAGCCCAACCCCTCCCCATTCTCCTTTTTTTTACTCCCCGTTAGACCCTCAAGAGAAGTTGTTCAACTTCAATTGCCATTCTGACCCCACTTCAGAGCCTGAGGATGAAGAAGAGCATGAGCCTGAGCCTGGTGCTCCTGCAGATGAGCCAATTGAGCTCTGGGATCTTAATACCATCCATAATGTATGCAACAGAAATGGCACATTTGCTGTGCCCGCCACATACTCTGTCAGCTATCCAATTATGACAAAGAAAGGGGGTGCTGGCTTTGTTCACAAGGGCTACATCTTCAGCTGCAATGACAAGAAGAAGCCCATCTGTCAGCATCACTTCAAATGTGATAATGCTGGCTGTCCAGCTAGACTCACCACCTATGGGTTCACTTGTTTTAAAGCCCTGACTATTAGGCATGACTGTGCCAAGCCCTTTGATCCACTGTATCAACTGATCTGCTGGTTTCTTTGCCAGGTCATACCAACCACCAACCACCAAAGACCAAACTGCAACTGAGGCTGTAAATAATGCACTCATTAATCTAAATGATACCCAACTGGCAACTGTTGGTGGCACCTCAAAACTTCAGATATATCTCACTGACCAGAGATATGCTCTGAGCACTGAAGGCGTCAGTGCTACATCAATTGACCAGTTGATTTTAACTGAAGAGCAAAAGATTTCACGGCACAAAGAGAGATTTCTCCTTCACAATGATGGGCAACATGCCCCAGAGCGGATCATCTGCTTTGCTACCTCCCAGGATCTTTGCAACCTTTTAAAATGCAAGACCTGCTTGCAGATGGAACATTCTCAACCTGCCCAAAGCTCTTTAGCCAGCTTTGAAATATCCATGAGCAGGTTGGTAACTTGTTCTTCCCCTGGTCTTCTTTTCCCTCCCAAATAAGAAGCAGGAAACCTATGTCTGGGCTCTAACAAAATTAAGGCCAAGTTGGATGAGATCCTCCCAACTATTGAAGAGGAGCCAAAGGAGACTAGAGGGTGCAAGAAAAAGGCCCAGTCAGAGGAAGCCACCCCCATCAAGAAAAAGCCCAAAAGCCTTCCATACCATGAATACCTGGTAGTAGATTTTGAGCAGGCTCAGGCCAATGCTTTTATTAGAGTCTTCAAGAGCTCCCCTTAGGGATGCTACTTTCACTTTTGGCAGGCACTCTGCCGCCACCTTCAAAAGTGCTCTGCACTTCATGAGCTGGTCTACACCAAAGGCACAAAAGAAGCAAAGGACGTGTTCAACTGCTTTGCTGCCCTTGCCCTTGTGCGGAAGGAGGAGACAAATGCCTTCTATGACGCCCTCCTCCGCCATCCCTACATTATTGCCAACCAGGCAGCCTTTGCTCCATTCATAGAGTATTTTGAAACTCAATGGGTTGGAGTGTTTCAAGGAGCACGCCACATCAGAAAGGGTGATGACTCAATCCAGTAGAACTGCTTTAAGCAGGTAAAGAATGGCCTAATCAAGACCACCTCTTCTCTTGAAGGGTGGCATAGTCAATTTTCCACAAGGGTCCAGGTTCAGAAGCCCAAGTTCAACAAAATTATGGTCCATCTCAAGACTCAGCAGGCCATCTCCGCCCGCCTCTTTAAAACAGGCATGAAGACCAAGGATGATCCCCCAAGCAAACCAAAGCGGTGATAAAGTATACAGAGATTAGCAATGTGGTCCTTGCCTACTATCCCAAGGATAGCAAGCTTGAGCATCTCCAAGCTATCTCAGTTGCTCTTTCAACCAATGTATGATCCTTCCTCAATAAAAACCACTCTATCTTCTCTTTTTTGCTTTACTTTTATCATTATTTTAGTTTTATTTAGTATTTGGTACAATTCTATGCTTATTTTAAAGTATAGTTTGTAGTTAAAATCAATGAAAATAGTTATTTTTAGGATATTTTAACTTTTGGACTTTACGCAACCTTGTTGCTACTAATCAACCTCATTTTTTATTGCAAATTTGGAATTCTGAGGCTTTTTTAAGCCTAGAAATGGGGTTTGAATTCTTATTTTTGGGATTTTTTTTGGGTAGTTTTTGGAGTTCAAAAAATCTAAAATTTTAAAACTGTTTTTTCTTAGTCAAAATGCTGTAAATCAAAATGGCGTTTTTACTAGTAAATTGAGATAGCAGAAATTTGAGATGCTGTATTTTGAGATGGCGTTTTTTGAGATGCGTTTTTGAAATGGTGTGTCCTACCAAGAAAACACCTACAAGCCAAAGTTTAGAACATAGCTTTGACAGGCCTTGTCCACCCTACCGGAATCATCAGTCTCCACTAAGAGCTCTGTCAACTGCTCCCCAAGTTGCTCTGCTAGGCCTTTGTCCTCAACTGCATGAAAGCCCTCACTAGAATGTGTGATACGCCGCTTAAGATCAATACATGGACGCTGGACCATTATCATAAAGAGGAATGAGGAATTATATCCATTTAAATAAAGTTGAGAAATGAAAAAATCCTCTTCACCCAACCAGAGCAAAGGCACAGAATCAAGATCAGGCAGGTTACTGTCAACCAAAAAATAGGTAAATGTACCAGAATGTGGATCCACTACTAAGGGCTCCCTCTCCAAGTTGCAAGGGCAGGTACATGCTGAACCAGCTTGGGCCTCACTCAGGCGCTTTTCCCCACCAACAAAAGACTGCCTTGCTGCTGTATCCTCCACTGAAATTTCATCACTGTTTTCACCAGGTATTGAACTCTCTATTCCAGACCATTGTGAGCCAGTATCTGATTGACATAGACCTTGAAGTAACACTATCTTTTCCTCCTTGGATAGCCCACAAAAATGATGTCTGTTCTCCTCTGACATCTGCACCACTATCTGGCAGGCATCAGCCTTGTTACTAACACCAGAGTAATTAAAGTTATTGCTCATATTCCAGTGCTATAGATGTTCACCAAGAATGTATAGCTTAGTCAAGTGGGAGGAAATGTCAGGAAATCCTGATTTATCAGGGTTGACTGATCCATATTTCCATCACTAAAGCTATGGGTCAGCAATAGACAGTTCACAGCCAGATGCAAGACATCTATTCTGGAATATGGAGAAACTATATCAAGACTATTATATTTTGCAATCCATAAGACACCTGAGACATTACAGATTTCAAAAATAGACGCAATTCTGCCAAACAGAATAAAGACAGGAAATTGCAACATTCTGTTTCACCAAGAAATGGGATGGAAGACTGCCTGTGCAATTTTTTGAACTTGACTAAGCACAAGATGGGACTTCACCCTATGGATGTCAACTTAGTTTGAATCAACTAAGTCAAGGAATATCTAGGCTGAAGAGGAGAAATTAGTAGCCTAGAATATTAACTCATTTCAAAACCTTATTTGGGTTTGGAATCCAACTCTGGGGGTGAAACTAGTAGCTTGGGGATGATAGGCTAGCTAGTAAAAGTCATCCGCAGCTAGACACCATTCTGGCTGCCACATTTATACTATAAAAAGCCCTTCCAAGATTACTTGGAAGGCAGAAAAATAATAAACATCAACACTACTACTAAACCAAATAGTAGTAGTTTCAAGTACAATAAGAGTATATTATTGATACTTCCAAAATCCTGCCAAACCACCTCAGTTGGTGTTGAGTCCCAAAGACCACAGGACTCTCCCTTTACTTGGCTCCAGTAACAAGGTAACTCTTCCAGTTACTGCAATCACACACCAATTGGAAGCACATCTGTCCCCATACAGATATCCCAATCTCAACATGCAGAATACCTTTAATAAAAACAATAACTCTTCTTCTTCAAGAACGCAAAATCTTGATAGCTATATTTATCAAATTATTATTTAGTAATTCCTAGGATATAGACATGAATATTTCTTTGGGTATATAAATTAATGAAATGGTTGTAGCTATTGGCAAAAATAGCATTATTACCTAGTTTTTTAGGAATCTTATTTTAATTTATGAATATATTGTCTTAGTGGTATATAAAATAATAACTGATTATATACTAGATGATTCAGGATAAAATAAGGAAATATTTTTCAACCTATTTGGTTACTTCCCTCAGAAAATCATTTCCTAAGAATTGACTCAATCTGCAAAGCAGTATTTGGCCCTGAGGTTTGATCTAAATATGCTATTAAGATTGGCCCCTTATTTTTAAACAGATTCTCCCAACCAAAACTAAATGATCTACACAGACATTACATGCAATGCTTTTAACATTAAAAGGCTTTTTTATTTTAATAAAAATAATGATTTGCTCTAAATTTCATTTTCTCATATTATATACTTTCAAAAAGTATATTAACAACTATAGCACAGATAGGTCATTGATACCTACACAGTACAAAATATCTTCAAAAATAAAAACTATAACATGTTACTCTCTACCAGCTAGATAACTTATAAAGAAAAATGAGTCATCTAAATAAAATACATTATATTTAACAATATTTTTGTTTTTACCAAAAAAAGTTATTTATTGCATCACTAGAAAACTATAATAACCAATTATATCAGAAATTATAAAAAAGCTCATCTATGGTATTCCAGCAACTCTTTTTGGCAGGATTTAGTATGTTCACAAGCCTTTTCAAATTATTAACTATCTGAATTCAACATACAAAAACTAAAATTGCAAAAATTAGCTATCTCAGATAAATATTTTAGAAAATTCTTATATTTGGAGTCACTGAAATTGTCATCAAATAGGTAATAAATTAGTCTGAAGCCAATCTAACTTAAATAAAAGTTATGGACCCTTCATTGCTGTATTCATTAAAATAGTTGCCTTTAAAGACTTATATATCAGTATTGCTCATAACTTAAAAACTTAGTTACAGGACCCACAAAAAATTATATTGCAGCCTATGGAGATATCTGTGACTGATAACCCAGATATATGAAAATTGATAGCTCATTTACTTAAGTAAAAACTTCAAAAATGGACTCTATTATTATGATATGAAACACTTTAGCAAACTTCTACAAAAAATATTAGGGAGTTTTTTTTAGAAAAAAATAGCATAGAAGAAAAATAGAATTTATTAAAGCATCAAATATAACATGGCTACAACCTAGAAAAACCTAATGTCTCAACAAGAAAAACCTTGATCAATCTGATAAAATTTCAGAGAAAATCAATAAAATTATCATGTCAATAATATTTAAAGCTATTTATACAACCAAGAGATAGTAAAGCAACATATGCAGGTTTAAGTAATATTCTTCCCTGTTTAGCAAACCTCATACAGTAGTTCTCAAAAATGTGGTGCTAAGTGTCATAAATGACATTTCAATACTTGTATTGAAAGCCCAAGAGTTGAGCCCCAGTTCCCAGAAGGCGGATTGAACCCTCCAGAACCGTCCAGGACCCGCCAATCTGTTAAGTTACAGGCTCAAATTGTTGATTTACTCCACAACCTGCCAGCCTACTACAGAGGATTCCCTGAATAGTTGCCCGTCTGCCGCCAAACTGGTGCTAATGAAGACCCATACCTACAAAGGAAATGTAACCTGGCTAACAGAAGTTGGGGAAGGACCTACTGCTAACCTGCCAAGAGCCAATACTGGAGCTTTGGAATCAACGCTGGAAGCCCTGGAATCAAACCCTGATCCTCCAAAGACTACTCAAGTCACGCAAAGTGGACAGGAACCTGCCCACTTGCTAAATTGCATACCCAAGTTGACAAGTTACTCTGAGACCTGTCAGTCTCCCAAGGACAATTCCCTGAATGGTCATCAGATTGATGCCAACCTTGAGCCACCAAAGACCCAAACCTATGCAGAGGTTGCAGCTTGCCTTAAGGAGGTTAAAACAAAACCTATTTTTAACTCTGCCAATGACCACCAGCAACTGCCAGCATTCCATCCAGAGAGGGTAGTGCAATTGAACTACTCAGGTGACATAGTGAACAGTGGCGGCAGAACAAAGCATTGCCACTTCTATTCACCAGAGCAGGCGCTACCTGGATCTGCCATCCTCAAGACTCTAAGCCAAGATCCATGCCCTGCCAGTGCCTTGTCTTCAGACCTGAACCCTGCAAAAATTGAGGAAGCAAAGTCTCATGGTATAAAAACCCCGGCAGTATGGTGAAGACCACATTGTCATTTTCAATAATGAAGTTTTATGAACCTTTGGTTCAAAAAAATCTTACCCTATCTAGTCTTAGTGATCTTCCATCTTAATCCCAGTCAAGTAGACTACCAGGCTGCCGCCCCCTCCTGAGACCAATCTTCCAAATCACCCCAGGCATTATACTGTCCCCTGGGAGCCCCCTTTGGACCTGTACACTTTACTGAATACCCCCAACCCGGCCTATTCAGAGTACAACTTGAAAACCATCCTCATTGCTGACCCTTTGGCAAGGACTAGAAGTACCAAATACATAGGAAGCAAAGGAAAGAGGGTCAAGATACCGCCCTTATTGTTCAAAGACAAGTACAACTACCTACCAGTGTACTTTGTTCCCATGACTTCACCATTAACCCCAAGGCCAGACCGCCCACTGGAACCTACTGCCGCAGCCAAGACCACCTCTACCCAACTGTTTGGAGTACTCTACATTACTTTGACAAGATTGGTGGATTCCATGGTCCCCAACTCTGGACCCTGGTCCTTACTTGGGCAATCTGTATCTTATATTATCAAGTTAGCACCCATTCTATGGTGGGCCTTACCCGCTGGCTTGGCCGAGTCTCATCCTGAGCCCCTAATGCCTCTATCTATGACTGGCTTCCTGACACTAAGCAAATTAACTGAACTCCAAAAAAATATAAGCAAACCCAAATATATTGTTACTTAATATAAATTCATTGGTTTTATTTTATTTTTTGCATCTGAGTTAGTTTTAATTGGCACCACAGCTTTGAAAACCACTTTACAGTAAAGACTTTTAAATTTTTATAGCCATAATAAAAGTACTATATGATAATACCACTATTTTTGCCACACAGTCTGATAAAAATATTCATTTACTTGTTCTATATTTGTTACCATCATATCATAGCTTTATTTGATACCAAATATAATGATACTAGATTAATACTAAAACTTAAAGGGTAAACCCCCAGCGAGTTTTAAAGCCAGAAAAAACTTGCAACTTGAATCAAACTACCTAAGAACCAGATCCAAGAGGTTTCAATCTGAGTTTGTTAATTGAAATATTATAACTAAATATTTAATATAAGAACTGTACAGCAGTTTTCAAACCTGTTGAGATAAACAAAAAATCTCAGTCTAAAAACAAATACAACTCAGTCTAAAAGCAAAATCAAGTTGGATCCAAATCTATTGTAATTTAATATGAATTCTTTGATTTTTTATTTAGTTTTAGACTGAATTATATTTGTTTTTGGACTGAGATTTTTTGTTTATCTCAATAGGTTTGAAAACTACTCTAACTCATTCTTCAGAAATATTGCCTCATATAATAAGAACATTAATTCATACCTGATGTCACAAAAGACACTAATAATCTTGACTTTTAAGATAAAGAAACTATAAATATGAATTTTTAATTTTTCCCTTTAAGTAACTCTACTAAAATGTTACAGTTACAACATTGATAAGTATTTTTACTTCTGTGTTTTATTTTATTTCAGAAACAACATAATTTTTTTAATTACAGATAAAAAATTAAAGATAACAAAAAAGGCACAATAATTATGGGGGAAATAAAAGGCATATAACTTATTTGAGTGATCTTATTACTGTTAATTTTTATCTTTATGCTGGTTTAATGCATGCACTGTTCAAAGAATATAGTCAAGTATCATCATTTTTATTGTTTTCAGCATTAATAGAGCACTTTTTGTCAAATCCAAATTATAGTAAAGACTTGTTATGTTATATTCAACACCCTTTTAATCTATATAATTCAGGTTTATTGATAATGATATCTACTCAAATAACATTTTTACAGATAAAAATAAAGTTTTGATATTCTCAATAAAAAATAATTTCTTATCACCTTTTTTGATTTAGACTTCATTACCCTTTCTAACTTTTATAGATAAGAAAGACATATTTCAATCACTGATATAATAGATTTAAGATGCAATACTTTTAAATTGTCTCTAAATAACTTGCCATTGGCTAGTTTCAAATATTTAAGTTTTAGAGTCAAGGTTAACACCTATACTTCTTTTTTACATGCAATGAGGCTCTAGCATAGCACAGACTGGATTATATCCTGATTCATCACTGATTGCTAAACAAATATCCATAACTGTAACTTAATTAATAAGCAAAAATATTTTTTGGGATTTTTAGATGTCTCAAATGCATTATCACTAAAAGTTGAAGAGACTTGATAATAAATGTGATATAATCTTACTATAAAGTTCCTGTATACCCCATTGTACTAGATTTTTATACACTATTTTCTTTTATGCTATAGGGTTTGACTTATAAAAAGCATGACAAAAATCCTTGCAAAAAATCTTTGAGCTTTATAATAGCCTTGAGTTGGCCTTCAAGAAGGATAATATTAGTTATATTAAAGATACAGGATAGTTGAGGGTTTAATTCTCTTAAACTAATAAAGTATCTGATGTATCAAATATACTGAAAATAGGAAAAATAAGCCCTGTAAAAATGATTTGAAAAATAATAGATTCAAATAGTCTCAACAATAAAGCTCAAACTTTGGAAAAAAAAGTACACTTGATTAATACCAATAATCAAATCAATCTTTTACACAGGATATCCAGAATATAATCTAATCTAATTAGCTGTGTTTCATTCTTGGTAGCTTTTCAATTAAGAGAGGGAAACTTAAATGTCCATGCATCACAAACATTACTTCATAACCAGCTTTGTAAAGAGATACAGTAGTTTCAAAGCTGTGAGGATAAGCAAAAAAGGCAGCTTAAATTTAAATTTCACATTCAAAAAGTGATAATAAGATGGTGCCAAATCTGTTATTAATCAATATAAACTCAACATTTTTCAATTTCATTTTTAGCTTAGTTAATTTTTTGCTTCTGAAGTATTTTTTCTCATCCTCACAGCTTTAAAAACTACTGTAACTTTTAATACATATAGGTTAAAATTCAAATCATCTTCTTCTCTGAACCAGAAATTTACACAATAGTTTAAAAACCTGAACAGGTCAAGGCACCTTGCTTGTATAATATATGGGATATTTTTCTTACCCTTTTCTTTGGATGCTTAGCCATTTTCCTATATTATGTTTCTCTTTGGCTGGAGAGACTAATTAGATTGGACTGTATATTGGCAAATTTTAGGTTCAAATAATTTTTTTCTAATAAATAAGATCCCTCTACATCTGTCTACAAAATTTCTTCAATCATCTCTTCAAACCCTGAAAAATTGTTAAATTGGGTCATCTCTTTTAAGCTTGCAAGAATAAATCTGCTCTTTGCTTGATTATTGTCAGGATTGGCAATTCTTCCTCCCTAGAAACCCAGGCCCGGGAGCAGGGATCAAACCCTGAACCTGGATTCCTTTGGGCCGCCAGGCCTATGGACCGCGGGACTGCCCAACCGCGTTTTTCTGGGATTGAGCCCCCACAAGCTGATACCAAGTGTATTGACCCATGTGGTAAAAAGAGACAAACCAAAGAAATCATTGTACCAAATGGAGGATTAACCACTGCGCCTAATGGAGGTACTGATTTGGCAACTATTAGCATAAACTTGAAGTCTACACCAGCAACCAATCAAGAGCCAACCCAGGAAAGAGGCACAGGCCTGCAACCTGGTCCCATGACCTCAACACTAAAGCAAGATAATCAGGCAGCCAAATCAAGATTCATGACCAATGAAAGAACTCCCAGGCTGAGTGCCATTTTGCCGCCTTTTGACCCAAGCACCCAATTCCCCTGGCCCTGGCCTTCTCAATGCCCTGATGAATCCCCCAAGGAAAGTGTTAAGTTTGGAGGGGGTACTATATAGACCCAAAGACCCTGCGCTCCAAAATCATTGCCATTTTTGAATAAAGGTTATTTTAATTTGGCTCATACAGCTATTGCCTTATTTTGTATTTGCTGTTTACCAATTCAGTTTGAGATCTCCTGCCCCACCACCCGCTGTTTTCTGTCCTCCTGGTGTACCCTTTGGACCCGTCCACTTTACTGACTACCCTCTGAAATCTGAATACAAGGAATACACCCCGGAAAAGATACTTGAACTCAATCCCCTGGCCCGCATACAATCCACAGTTTGATACAACCAACAAGGCCTGTGGATATTTTCAACACCCAAGTTGTTCAGAGGAAAATTCAATTATCTCCCTGCTTACAACCTGTCCATGGAACAGCCTGTGACCCCAAAACCCATGCCTGCTTCTGCACCCAACCTCCTGACCAACCATACTGGCAAGATGTTTGGGATTGTGTACATCACCCTCACCAGGGTGATTGACACTATAATCCTGGCCGCCGGCCTGTGGTCTTGGGTGGGGAATTATGCCTCCTACCTTTTGAAGTTAGCTCCCCTCTTGTGGTGGGCATTGCCCGCAAAAAACCCAGCCCAAGTTATCCCTGATAACAACGGGACAGCTGCCCAAGACTGGATCCCTGACATTATGGCAATCTTTATTAAACCTGGTACCCTGAGCCCCAAAATGTTGTTATTTCTTGGGGCATCTTGTATGCTTTTGCTATTGATAATCACTTATTACACCTATAAGATAACCACAAACCTGATCTCTTCCATGTGGAAGAATAAAAACCTGAATGACCCAAAGAGAACCAACGCCAATACCGCTGACGCCAACAAAGCTCCGTCCTCCCAAGTGCAAAACATGACTGTGAACCAGTCCCTCACCAAGGTGGAGATGCCTCAGATGGGGAAGCTCACGCTTGAAGAAGCTAGACGCGCCATGCTGATCCTCTGCCTGCATTTCCTTACCAATGCCCCCTCTTATACCAGTGACACCAAGAAGATCCTTGGGGTTACTTTAATGCTATCTGGGGACGCCTTGGACTGGTTTGGCAAGGCCACAGCTGAGGACATAGAATTATGCTTAGACTATGCCAAGTTTGAGGCTGAGTTAATGGCCACAGGTGAAGATTGTGACACTAGATACTACACTCTGAACTCCCTGCTAGAATTTTGACAAGGTCCTCAACCCATCCAAGTGTATATTGACAAATTCCTCAAACTGAAAGCCCGCACCTAACTTGAAGACAAACTTGCAGCCATTATCTTCCAAAAGGGCGTCAACCTAGCAATGAAGGACCTGTTGAAGCACCATCCGCCCACCCTCAGCCTAGACAAGCTAATTCCCCTGTGCAAGGGTCTTATCATGAACCAAGAGAACGCTGGCTCCTCCCAGGCCCGCCAACCCCAAACACCAACCCCTAACAGAACAGGGATGACCCCCTGAAGAGTTCCAACAACACTACTGTGAAGGACTCTGCTTCCACTGCCACAAGGCAGGCCACTTGATCAGAGCCTGCCCTAAGAAGAACACCATCTCAATCTCACTGGCGCAAATAAACACTTTTTCCCAGTCTTACAAGTTCATCCAAGTGATCATAGAAGCAGCAGGGAACAAGCGCAAGATCAAAGCCTTTATTGATACAGGGGCAGACAAAAGTTTTACTGACGCCAGTCTAGCAGAGGAATTAGACTTGACAGCCTCAGAGCGCAGTCTAAAAGTAATCATGGGAAACAGCTCTCTGGAAACTGGCTATGAGTGTGAACAAGAACTCCTGTTGACCATTGGTCACAATGTATACCTGTCATCCCTGATCATCTTGCCAGGACTACCCCACCCCCTTATACTGGGCAACTCCTGGTTTGACAAACATGGCCTGATCCTGAACTACCGCTAGCAAACCGCCACGTTAGGCCAACTGGAATCCTGTGACACTGTTCCTTTTTGCATGAGCCATGAACAACTCCCTACCAACAAACTCTTGGCTATGAAGATAGAAACTAGCGTTGGAATACTGCCCACCCCCTACAGAGATGGAAACATGTGTTTAGTGAATAAGCAGCCACAAAACTACCCAGCCATTCAATCTACAACCATGCCATAGACCTACTATCAGGGACTCAACTACACCACAGCCGCATCTACAGCTGTAACCACCACAAGCAAGTGGCCTTGAAAGCATACCTTGAGGATATGACAAAAAAGGGTTTATCCAGATGTCAAAAGCCCCCTGCTTGTTGCCCATGCTGTTTGTAGGAAAAAAGATGGTGGGATGCGTCCATGCATGAATTACCAAAAACTGAACACCATTACAGTGAAGAACCGCTACCCCATCCCCAATGCCGACGACCTCTGTGATGTACTGACTGGAGCCCAGGTGTACTAAAAAATTGACCTCCAAGATGCATTCAACCAAATACAAATCAAGGATGGAGACAAATACAAGACAGTCTTCAAAACCCAATATGGGCTGCACAAATACCTTGTGATGCCCTTTGGCCTCTGCAACTCCCCCAGCACCTTCCAAAGGATGATCAACTCTGTCTTAGGGGAATACCTTGACCTTTTTGTGTGGTATATCTGGATGAAATTCTCATCTACAGCAAGTCTCATAAGGAATACCTGCGCCACCTGGACCTTATATTGGGGAGACTCCCCTAAGCCAACTTACACACTATGCTTAAGAAGTGCAAATTCTTCCAGTCTGAGGTCAAATTCATGGGATACTTAGTGAAGACTGGCGGATTTGCCATGGCACAAGACAAAGTAGAAGCAATAACATCTTGGCTGGTGCCCAAAAGCAGAAAGGATGTGAGAAGTTTCTTGGGCCTGGCAAATTATTGCAGGGATTTCATCCAAAATTTTTCTCACATTACCCTCCCCCTGACCTGCCTTTGCTCTGACAAGGTCACCTTTGCCTGGACTCTGGAATGTACCACTGCCTTTAAAACCTTGAAACTTGCCTTCACCTCCACCCTGTCCTGGCCATGCCAGATCCCTCCAAACCTTTTGTTCTGGAAACCGACGCGTCAGACTTTGCGGTGGGTGGGGTCCTTCTTCAGGAAGGATGGGATAGTATGCTACATCCTGTAGCATATTACTCCAAGAAGATGCTACCTGCAGAAGGAAACTACCCAATATATGACAAGGAGATGCTAGCCATAATGAAGACCCTGAAACATTGGCGCTGATACCTATGTGGCACTGAATATCTAGTAAAGGTCCTGACAGATCACAAGAACTTGGTCTACTTCTTCAAACCACAACAGCTTAACGAATGACAAACAAGATGGGCCTTAGAACTGGCTGACTACACTCTGACCATAGACTACAAGCCAGTAAAGGTGAACATTGTACTCAATGCTCTAAGTAGAAGTACTGACCTGGTGCCTACCCACCTAGAAACCCAAAACCATAACACCCAAATACTCTTTAAACACAGCAAGCCTAGGTATTCACCTGGGACTGATGAAAATCAGGGCCAGCAAACCAGAGGCACTAAGGGCCCAAGCACTAGACAAGTTCACCAAGACCTTGATCTCTGACCTCTCCAAATCCTTGGATAGCGCCCACTACCAAAAAAGCTACTCATTGAAGGGAACCACGCTAATGCTCCATAACAGGATCTTTGTATCAGAAGGGGACATCAGAACCAAGGTTTTGAGAGACTACCACAATTCTGAGATGGCTGGACACCCGGGTAGGCTCAAGACCCTCCAAAGCATCAGAAGGAACTTTACTTGGCCAAAAATGGATCAAGACGTAAGTGCATACCTGAAGGGGTGTGAGACCTGTGGGCGGACCAAAACTTGCAGAAACAAACCCAAAGGACTTCTAAGACCCTTGGATATACCCCATGGACCTTGGAGATCTATCTCCATGGACTAAATTGTGAAACTGCTGCCATTTCTCTCATACAATGCAATCCTGGTCATGGTAGACTGCTTCATCAAGATGGCATACTTTGTACCAACCACCACCAACTGCACGGCAGCAGAAACAGCCCAACACTTCCACAAACGCATCCTCACACAACACAGAACACCTGAGGAAATCATCACAGACAGATGACCCCAATTCACGTCAAACTACTGGACACAAGTGATGAAAGACTTAAGAATCAAGCAATGTGTATCTACCTCCTACCACCCACAGACGGACAGCCAAACTGAGCAAGTGAACCAGATCCTTGAACAATACCTTTGATGCTATGCCAACGCTGATCAGGACAATTGGGCCAAAATTCTCCCTATGGCCCAGTTTGCCTACAATAGTAAGGACCACGCCTCCACAGGCATGTCTTCATTCAAAGCCAACTATGGGTTTGACCCCACCTGGGACCCCCAGATTGGCAAAAAGGAATCAAACACCACTGGGCGCTCCTGGATTGAACAGATTAATAAAACACAAAAAACATGCTTGACCAACCTGAACCGCGCAGTGCAGACATACAAAGCCTTTGCTGACCGCAAAAAATCCCAGGCCAATCCTTACAAGTTGGAGACAAAGTATACCTAGACTCCCAGAACGTATCCCTGCACGTGCCCTGCAGGAAATTAGCTCACAGAAGAAGCGCCCCCCACAAAATCACCAAACTAGTTGGTGAGTTTGCCTTCAAGCTAGACCTATCCCCTCCTGGAAGATTTATGATGTGTTCAACCATTCCCTGTTCTTCAAAAAAGATGGGAATTCACTCCCCCACCAACGGATTAAGACAGCTCCCCCACCCATCCAAACAGGCCGCACTGAAGAAAATGAAGTTGAAAAAATACACAGTAACCAAACTCACTACTGAAAAACCCAGTATTACGTCAAGTGGAAAGAATTTCCACTAGAAGAAAGTACTTGGGAGCTGCTGAGCAACCTGACTAATGCCCAGGAAGCCGTTTAACTCTATCTGAACAATAAGAATCAGAAAGGAGAGCCCTCAGGGAAAGAAGGGGATGGTGTCAGGATTGACAATTCTTCCTCCCTAGAAACCCAGGCCCAGGAGCAGGGATCAAACCCTGAACCTGAATTCCTTTGGGCTGCCAGGCCTGTGGATTGCAGGACTGCCCGCCCGCGTTTTTCTGGAATTGAGCCCCCACAAGCTGATACCAAGAGTATTGGTGCATGCGGTAAAAAGAGAAAAACCAAAGAAATCATTGCACCAAATGGAAGATTAACCACTGCGCCTAATGGAGATACTAATTTGGCAACTATTAGCATAAACTTGAAGTCTACACCAGCAACCAATCAAGAGCCAACCCAGGAAAGAGGCACAGGCCTGCAACCTGGTCCCATGACCTCAACACTAAAGCAAGATAATCAGGCAGCCAAATCAAGATTCATGACCAATGAAAGAACTCCCAGGCTGAGTGCCATTTTGCCGCCTTTTGACCCAAGCACCCAATTCCCCTGGCCCTGGCCTTCTCAATGCCCTGATGAACCCCCCAAGGAAAGTGTTAAGTTTGGAGGGGGTACTATATAGACCCAAAGACCCTGCGCTTCAAACTTATCACCATTTTTGAATAAGGTTATGTTAATTTGGCTCATACAGCTATTGCCTTATTTTGTATTTGCTGTCTACCAATTCAGTTTGAGATCTCCTGCCCCAACACACGCTGTTTTCTGTCCTCCTGGTGTACCCTTTAGACCCGTCCACTTTACTGACTACCCTCTGAAGTCTGAATATAAGGAGTATACCCCGGAAAAGATACTTGAACTTGATCCCCTGGTCCATGTAC
This sequence comes from Entomophthora muscae, assembly GCA_014839935.2. Lineage (NCBI taxonomy): Eukaryota > Fungi > Entomophthoromycota > Entomophthoromycetes > Entomophthorales > Entomophthoraceae > Entomophthora > Entomophthora muscae. The sequence continues at coordinate 63,826 of QTSX02004519.1, read as the reverse complement.
AATCTGCAGTTAGATACAACCAACAAGGCCTGTGGATATTTTCAACACCCAAGTTGTTCAGAGGAAAATTCAATTATCTCCCTGCTTACAACCTGTCCATGGAACCACCTGTGACCCCAAAACCCATGCCTGCTTCTGCACTCAACCTCCTGACCAACCATACTGGCAAGCTGTTTAGGATTGTGTATATCCCCCTCACCAGGGTGATTGACACTATAATCCCGGCCGCCAGCCTGTGGTCTTGGGTGGGGAAGTCTGCCTCCTACCTTTTGAAGTTAGCTCCCCTCTTGTGGTGGTCATTGCCCGCAAAAAACCTGGACCAAGTCACCCCTGAAAACAACGGGCCGTCTGCCCAAGACTGGATCCCTGACACTTATGCTTTCTAGATTAAATTCTAGATTTTTAAGAGATCCATATTTTCTCTTAGTTCTCTAAAAACTTGTGCTCTCCTTGCTTTTTCTATTTAATTTGAAGCCTTTTGTATTTATTTCTGCATATACTTGTATTTGAGTATATATCACTCTTTAATTACTATAATCAAACTTTCAGATCATTAAGATTTAAAATTTGTGTAATTTAGAATTTTATTTTATAAACTGGTATTTTCAAGACTGATTTAATTTTTAATTAATTTTTAAAAATTTTATATTAAATTTAAATCCCTCTACTTATAAAAATTCTCTTGGTATTTTAAGTCTTTCATTACCCCCAGAATTTGTTGATTTAATTATTTTAACCCAGATTTAAATTTTTTCTAATGCTAAAACCTCTAAGGAATAATAAAATGTGAGTCTATTTGATTTTTTTTAAACTTTATTTTTGATATTAATTTATCTGTATCCTGCACCTGTTTCTTCATTGCTATTATTTAAATATGATATTCAGCGCTTTTTTGACATACAACTATTCCCTGTTTCATACCTTCTTTCATGACCTTCTTGTCCAAGCAGATAAATTATTGGCCTTTATTTATATTTTGTTTTCTTTTCTGATTCTGGAGGGCTTCACTGATACCCTTGTTATTTCACATAGATTATATTTATTTTATTAAGCCCTCTCTACTTTTTCTCTATAGTGTACTTTGTTTTTTACTGTACACTAATAAAAGAGACAAAAAGCATAGCTCACTCACCTCTTTTTCCTTTTCTAAGGAGGATTATAGGTATCCATCTTTTTTCTGGCACTGATTTTTAGAAACCTTTTTCTGACATTATGATATAATTCTAGATATTTTCTAATAAAATTTTTATATTAATAAAATGCCTATATTGATGTCATAATGTCATAAATAGGTTTCTAGAAAAAACAGTGCCAGAAACAAGATGGGTATCAGATTATAAATAATTTTTATCTAGTAAGTCAGCTAGGTTTTGTGTCTGTTTTCTAGAGATAGGTTTACTTTAATTAAAGTCTCTTTTATCTCTCTTTATAAACAATCTTAAGAGTGGGAATTCAACTATCTTTCTGGTTAGTATCTTTATGGTTCTTTCTATCAGATTGAGATTCAAGATATTTTATCTTAGTCCACTCTCATACATTTATAGCATGTACTAAAGATAATTGTAACATCACTGAATTGTTTTCAGTTTAATTTTTAGGAAATCAATCTTGGGCAGCTGGCCTGTCATTTTCTGGGATTGGGCGGGCCACAGACTGGGCAGGCAAAGCCCACAATAGGATTAGTGCTAACTTAAATAGGTACTGTAATTTTCTTACCTGTTGAGATAAACAAAAATTCTCAGCCTAAAAACAAATTCAACTCAGTCTAAAAACAAAATTGAAAATCAAGGAATTTAAATTAAATTACAATAGATTTGGATCCACTTTGATTTTGCTTTTAGACTGAGTTGAATTTGTTTTTAGACTGAGAATTTTTTTGTTTATCTCAACAGGGTTGTAAATTATTGTACAGCATATATTTTATCACCCAAGACCATAATACAGAAGTCAGGATGATAGTTTCAATCACCCCAAAAGGGTGATGCACACTATATCAAACAGCTTATTTGAATTGTCTAGGAAAAGCTCATAGGAAGCCACAGGCATTGATTTGGGTGCAAGAGGCAGCTCCATGTCTAGTTGGTAGGCAGCAAGGAAGTTTCATTTATCTCTAAACAGGCAGGGTTCATTAGTAAACCAAAGTCCCCTCTTATTATACCAGGTTAACTCTTTAGTGTGGGCCAAGGAATCACATGCAAATATATTCTTAGTAGTATATTCTCAATACTCAGGCTTCAAAGGGTACTCTGTAAAGTGGACATGACCAAACAAGGTGCCAGGAGGACAAATAATTGCGTGCAGTGGGGTAGGTGGGCTGGAAGGATTGGAGGTAAACAGGAAGATTACTAAGATAAAATACAACAATAATTGGTAAAAACAATAACTCATAAGCTTTATTTAAAAATGGTGATAAAGCCTGGCACAGAGTCTAGTGGTTTATATAGTACCCTACTACCAGAATTTAATTTTAATGGGTGAGATTCAGTTGTTCATAAAATGGGAATTTGGACAGGCAGGCTACCTGGGTTTTGGGGCAGCAAAATGGCACTGGCACAGGAAGGATGTTTATTGGATGGATCTTCAAGAAGGGTTGAGCAACCATTCTGTTCTGGAGCAATGTTATTGAGGACAGCATGCTGATATGTGCTGCCTTCATAGGCAGGGTTCTTATTGGCTACTGGTGAAGATGCCAGGCTCATCATATCAATTATGGGGGCTTCTTTACCTCCATTAGGCTATTGGTTGTGTCCTTTGGTAGGCGCCACCATTGGTGGGTCAATTTTGGTTCCTTTAGTTGAAATGGTACAACACGCCATTTCAAAAACAGCATCTCAAAAAACGCCATCTTGAATTTAATTTGAGATGGCGTTTTTTGCGTTAGTGATTTTGAATCACAAAAAAATAAAATAAACAATAAAATAGTTAAAATTTACATATACTTTTATAATACAGCATCTCAAATTTACGCCATCTTGATTCTGTCACTTTGAGTCAGATTAATTAAATCTTATTTTTCTAACTTGATTTACATATGAAAACACTTAGTGTGGGGCGTGTTTACGCCATCTTGACTTTACAACATTTCAAATTACGCCATCTATCTTAAACTAAAATAAGCTTATACCCAAACTAAAATAAAGTCTGTGGTATAGTTCCAGAAAATGTTCCTATAGTATTAATCTAAGACACTTATAAAAGGAACAACCTAAAAAGATGGCACTATGATAGTCCTTCTAGTGATTGTCATTGCTGGGTAAAAAAACCAGTTTTGTTATATGTGATTTACAACTTTATTATACATAGATACGTTGATAAGGGTTTCATCAATAAAATATTTTAATAGTGATTTTAATATAGAAGAGGGTGATTACGCCATTTTGATTTACGTCACTTCAAATTCCACCAAGTTTCACATCACCCAATTGATTTGATGCGCACAATGGATAGGGGAAAATAAGGGGAAATTACATATGACGCCAGGCTACACTATATCAATTCCCCGACCGCAATTCTTGCTTTCCACTTTTCAAAAGTTTAGTTTCACGTCAAAACCAACCTTAATAAAAAATGTAAGAAAACATATGAAAATTTGCAAATATATATTTTTCATCTCCTCTAAACAACTGGGTACTTTTTAACCCCAGTTGTATAAGCTAGTTTTTGAGAAATTCAAGTTTTACTCTTTGGCCTGGTTGAGGTAGCTCCACCGTAAATTTGTTAATTTAATATAAAAAATGGTCAAAAACACTTTGTTTTTGAGCTACAGCACCTCAATTACGTCACTTTGAAAACACCATCTTGAGAGCAAGTTTTCAGTCAAAACTCAAAGTTTTGCCTACTTGCATTACTAATAAAAAATTATTTTTTCAAAATAAAAAACATTGAAATTTTGACACTATATATTATTTAATCTCCTCTACAATTCTATGTAAAAAATTGATACTTTTAGATTAAAAACATTCTTGTTTTTCTCTTTAAAAACAACCCCCAAATTGCTCATATTTTGATACTAATTCACTTTTAGATGCCTCCCAAGTCCATCAACAAAGCTGCGTCCAAGGCCTCAAAGTCCAAGATCACTCCTCCAAAGGCCAAAAAGGCCAAAACTACCCCTAAAAAGCAGCCTGCTAAGGGTAAAGCTCCCCCCAAGACCCCTACGCCCTCACCAGAGCCTGAGGAAACAAGCCCAACCCCTCCCCATTCTCCTTTTTTTTACTCCCCGTTAGACCCTCAAGAGAAGTTGTTCAACTTCAATTGCCATTCTGACCCCACTTCAGAGCCTGAGGATGAAGAAGAGCATGAGCCTGAGCCTGGTGCTCCTGCAGATGAGCCAATTGAGCTCTGGGATCTTAATACCATCCATAATGTATGCAACAGAAATGGCACATTTGCTGTGCCCGCCACATACTCTGTCAGCTATCCAATTATGACAAAGAAAGGGGGTGCTGGCTTTGTTCACAAGGGCTACATCTTCAGCTGCAATGACAAGAAGAAGCCCATCTGTCAGCATCACTTCAAATGTGATAATGCTGGCTGTCCAGCTAGACTCACCACCTATGGGTTCACTTGTTTTAAAGCCCTGACTATTAGGCATGACTGTGCCAAGCCCTTTGATCCACTGTATCAACTGATCTGCTGGTTTCTTTGCCAGGTCATACCAACCACCAACCACCAAAGACCAAACTGCAACTGAGGCTGTAAATAATGCACTCATTAATCTAAATGATACCCAACTGGCAACTGTTGGTGGCACCTCAAAACTTCAGATATATCTCACTGACCAGAGATATGCTCTGAGCACTGAAGGCGTCAGTGCTACATCAATTGACCAGTTGATTTTAACTGAAGAGCAAAAGATTTCATGGCACAAAGAGAGATTTCTCCTTCACAATGATGGGCAACATGCCCCAGAGCGGATCATCTGCTTTGCTACCTCCCAGGATCTTTGCAACCTTTTAAAATGCAAGACCTGCTTGCAGATGGAACATTCTCAACCTGCCCAAAGCTCTTTAGCCAGCTTTGAAATATCCATGAGCAGGTTGGTAACTTGTTCTTCCCCTGGTCTTCTTTTCCCTCCCAAATAAGAAGCAGGAAACCTATGTCTGGGCTCTAACAAAATTAAGGCCAAGTTGGATGAGATCCTCCCAACTATTGAAGAGGAGCCAAAGGAGACTTGAGGGTGCAAGAAAAAGGCCCAGTCAGAGGAAGCCACCCCCATCAAGAAAAAGCCCAAAAGCCTTCCATACCATGAATACCTGGTAGTGATTTTGAGCAGGCTCAGGCCAATGCTTTTATTAGAGTCTTCAAGAGCTCCCCTTAGGGATGCTACTTTCACTTTTGGCAGGCACTCTGCCGCCACCTTAAAAAGTGCTCTGCCCTTCATGAGCTGGTCTACACCAAAGGCACAAAAGAAGCAAAGGACGTGTTCAACTGCTTTGCTGCCCTTGCCCTTGTGCGGAAGGAGGAGACAAATGCCTACTACAATACCCTCCTCCGTCATCCCTACATTATTGCCAACCAGGCAGCCTTTGCTTCATTCATAGAGTATTTTGAAACTCAATGGGTTGGAGTGTTTCAAGGAGCACGTTGCATCAGAAAGGGTGATGACTAAATCCAGTAGAACTGCTTTAAGCAGGTAAAGAATGGCCTAATCAAGACCACCTCTTCTCTTGAAGGGTGGCATAGTCAATTTGCCACAAGGGTCCAGGTTCAGAAGCCCAAGTTCAACAAAATTATGGTCCATCTCAAGACTCAGCAGGCCATCTCCGCCCGCCTCTTTAAAACAGGCATGAAGACCAAGGATGATCCCCCAAGCAAACCAAAGCGGTGATAAAGTATACAGAGATTAGCAAGGTGGTCCTTGCCTACTATTCCAGGGATAGCAAGCTTGAACATCTCCAAGCCATCTCTATTGCTCTTTCAACCAATGTATGATCCTTCCTCAATAAACACCACTCTATCTTCTCTATTATTTCCTTTACTTTTATCATTATTTTAATTTTATTTGGTTTTTGGTCTAAATATATGTTTATTTCAAAGTATAGTTTATAGTTAAAATATATGAAAATGGTTGTTTTTGGGATTATTTTAACTTTTGGGCTTTACACAACTATGTTGCTACTAATTGACCTCATTTTTTATTTCAAATTTGGAATTCTGAGGCTTTTTAAGCCTAGAAATGGGGTTTGAATTTTTATTTTTGGGAATTTTTTGGGTAGTTTTTGGAGTTCAAAAAATCTAAAATTTTAAAACTGTTTTTTTTAGTTGAAATGCTGTAAATCAAAATGGCGTTTTTACTAGTAAATGGAGATAGCAGAAATTTGAGATGCCATATTTTGAGATGGCGTTTTTTGAGATGCCGTTTTCAAAATGGCGTATCCTACCGTTGAAATAGTATCTGAGGTTTGAATCAGAGAGAATTTGATCCCCAAAAACAAAGGCAGGCGGCCCCTGGTCCTTACAGCTGGCAGCTTGCAGGCAGACTTGACCAGGGTATAAAACCTGTTACATGTCTTGGATTTTGAGAGGAGAGAAAATCTCATTCATGATATTAATTAATGTATAGAGAATCTGAAGGGGCTAATGGTCTAGCTTTTTTATATGTTATCTCAGGATCATCCAAATGCTAACTGAGCTAAATATTTTTCTGCTGCCCTGCTCATAATTTACACCAAAATTAATCATGAAGCATGGTTTATCCCTAATGTCCTGTAATTTGGTATTTATAATGATCTCCGGGAGTCAATCAAGGAAAATTAAATTTTTCTGAATCAAAAAATGCCTCTTACCCCATTTAATTCTTACACAATGATGTTCCAAATTTTGAAACATGTCACAGATAATAAAATCTTGTTTAAAAGCATGTGCTCTCAAAAATAAAGAGCCAGATAAAAAGAATTAGAAGCATCTAATAAATAAATATGAAGACTTAAATCAAGTCATCAAAAAAGCAAATTGTGACAAAGCATGTGAAAATTTTGTTGAAATCTTGAAGCAGCCATTTAAGCATAAAAACAAGTAATTTGATGATTTTTGATCCAAAAATTGGAATGTGATGTTATCAAAATTATGCTTTAACTCAGATGGCTCTATGAAAAAATCCTCCTGTTGAGTATATACTTCTGAGAAGTATAAATGAGATAAAGGGGAACATTTAGAAGATGATGATACTTCATTTAATATAAAGATAGAAAATTATGTAGTATCATGGGAAGCCAAATACTGTCTATGTATAATATGGTACAGTAGTTTTAAAAGCTATGGCAACAAGCAAAAATACTTCAGATTTAAACAAATTCAATTCAGATGTAAAAAAATTTAAAGCATCTGAAAAAATTGAAAGGAACCCAAATCTATTGTAAATTGATATAAATTTTTTTATTTTTAATTTTTTCATCTGAGTTATTTTTGTTTAAATATGAGATGAATTTGTTTAAATTTGAAGTATTTTTTCTTGCTGCCATAGCTTTTAAAACTACTGTAGTCATGGGGCTTATTTCACTTTGGGTGTTACAGCAACTCATTTCTTTGTTAATGTAGGGCACATATAACTTTCTTTAATACTATCATATTTGAGGATATTATTAGTACTGTACAGTAGTTTTAAAAGCTATGGCAACAAGCAAAAATAATTCAGATTTAAGCAAATGAACTCAGATTTAAACAAAATAAAAATGAATCCAAATCTATTTTAAATCAATATAAACTTGTTTCTTTAATTTTTGTTTACATCTGAGTTCATTTGTTTAAATCTGAATCATTTTTCCTTGTTTCCATAGCTTTTAAAACTACTGTATCAGAAGAGCTAGGAGTAGTAGAAGACATAATTATTTCTGAAGTTTAGCTTCTGATCACACAGAAGCACTTGTCAAATAATAGCTGATTTTATTTTAATTAAGTGATTATTCTTATACCTTATCAATGATTGCTTTTGGAGCTGCTAGCAATACCTTTTAGGACTTTCTAGCACTCCCCTACTCTGCGTAATTGGTAATTTAGGTTTGGCTCTTAACATTTATCAACTAATAGGATGTAATCTTCTTTACCCAGTACAGGTGGCACTTGCTGGCATGTGTTTTGATAGTTTTGGATCAATTTTTTCTATCCTGGCCATACTTTTAATTTATTTCTTAGAAAATAACAAATTAAGGAGATTTGAAATTTTGGGATTTGAGCCTAGCACCACAGCAGCACTCAATGTAAAATTAGGGAAGTGCTGCAGCGTCTGGAGTTTTTCTTACGTAGCACAGCAGCGCTTTGAGTATTCCCTAATTGGTGTAGTAGTACTTATCATTGGTTGGTTTTGCTGTAATGGTCAACAATCTACTGTTAGCCCCATATAAACAATTTTATATTATTTTATGAAGTTTGATTGTTATAACTATAATCTGCAGGTTCTGTCATAATTGCCATCATAGCTTGATCAAAAAATCTCAACAGGGCCTGTCCAGGTAATGTTCCATTTAGGATTCAAAAATTTGATTCCCGTAAACATGAACTTCTGATAAGAATGCCACCAATTATTCATTAATTGCAGAATTTATTGGGGTTTTATTTTCCAAGATGGAGTAACTGTAGAGGTTGAAACATCTCTCCCTGGGGTGCTGAAAATCAGAGCTTTTTGGAATTTATTGATATTATCTGGTATTTGAGCTAGGTATTAATCTAGTTTAGCATTAGTAACAAGCATTTGGGAATTGTGTTGTGCATTCCTTGCCTTACAAAGACAGATTTAGTCATGGTGCATTAAATAGTCCTGTACAGGCATCAATTCCTTTAATGAGGTAGGTGATGTTTGTCTTGACTTGCATGACAATGCCAAGCACTCTTAGTATTGATTCTAACTTGTGTAAATTAGGATTTACTACCCAAGTCTCATCTTCTACTTGAAATCTTTCTTTTGGAGTGTTATTATTTTACATTCCACTCATTTATTTTTTTGTCTTCTTGTTAATGTCTAGTCTGTTATACCACAGGGCAATTATTTTCTGTTATCCTTTTAGATAGAGGTAAGTGTGTATCTTATAGTAGTACTAAAAATGTTTGGCTTATTTCCATAAACAAGTTCATATGGGATTTTGACTGTATTTCAATTGAATTGAGTTTTACATAACATTAGTGCTGTTGGGAGCACGTTGGCCCAAAGTTGTGGGCTGTTGGCAGACAATCTACTGAGCGCCTCTATGAGGGCACCATTCAATATTTCCACTCTCTCATTTTCTTGTGGATGATAGGGACTGGCAACTGTATTCTTTATTCCATTTTAGCAAGGTAGATGTTGGTGTCAATGGCAGTGATTTCTGTTTCTGCATATTTAATTAAGAGTTCAGGTTTTCTGAACTTGACTATTATCTCATTACCTATGAACTGTCTTAAATTGTTTTCTTTATGTTCTTTTTTGCTTATAATAAAGGTCATTTTGTTGCATAATCAATTATTATGATGATGTACTTTTTGCTTTTGCTATCTTCTGACATGAGTCCCAAAATGTCCAGTGCCCATGCCTTGAAGGGTTAGGTGATTGATACTGGCATCACTTATTTGAGGGGTGCCTTGGAGTGAGCATAATTTTCACATACCTTGAATTGTTTAAATAATTCCTTGATGGTATCCTAAATTTTTAGTCACCAGTAGCAGGTCTTGAGATACTCATGTAGAATTTGGCTACAGGTATGTCTTATGTCTCTATGATAGAAAATTATTGTGTCAATATTTTGTGTTTACAGGACATATGGTATGTTATCTTCACTTTTCAGCAGGCAGTAGAGGGTGCCATAGACAATTTTGAACAGGCGTTTGTTATTAGGAGCTTTCTCTTTGATTCTATTGGTGTATCAGGTGGGAAATCTTCTTGGAGATTCCCCATGATTAACATTGGCCAATAAGGGTGTTCACTGTTGGTGCAGAGTAGATGTTTTTGGTATATACTTGAGAGGACATCTGCTGTGAGTAACTCTTTGCCTAGTTTATACTCAATAATCATGGGGTACCTTTGAATAAGGCTCATCCCTTAAGCTTGCTTTTTTGAGAGGTGCTATTGTGTTTTGAAGAACACTAGTGACTTTTGATCAGTTATTACATTGAATATTTATGAATCTTCCAGCTAGCAGCATCATTTTATTAGACATTGAACAATTTCTATTGATTTTTTATTGTGAATTGTATAGCTTTGTTTGCCATCCAAGAGTTCCCCTGACTTGTATGCAGCAGGGAGTAAGTCCTTGTCTGTTATCTGAATTCTGAGAGCTCTACCAATGATGTAGTTGGAAGCAGTTGCTTCTAGTTTGGTGATACCCTCTTTATTAGGGTATTTTAATATGATTGCAGTGACCATGCAGTCTTTTAATTATCAGAAGTATTTCTCTCATAATGGTGTCCAAAAAAATTGGTTGTTTTTCCAGTGATTACATATATTGAAACAGTTAATGCTCCCCATTCTGGGGTGAATCTTCTGATGTATGCAATTATCCCCATAAAGGTATCAAGTTTGCATTTTTCTACAGCTCTGGCATGTCAGTAATGGCTCTTATCTTTTCAGGGTCTGGTTTAATTCCATTCTTGTTGATGATGTGTCCCAGAAAAGATAACTCAGTGAAGAAGAACTCACATTTGAATTGTTTGAAAAATAATTAGTTGTTTTATAATGTGATGAGTATCATATAGTTGTCCCTCTAGTGTTTTATCTTTCTAGGACTCTAAATGATTATGTAATCTAAGTAGACTATAGCACATTTAGTACTATGTTCCTTGAATGCCTCATTCATGAAGGTCAAAAAGGTACTAGGGATATTGGCCATATCAAAGTTTAGGACAACACACTCAAATGATCTATATTTGGTCCTAAATGCTGTCTTTGGAATGTTCTTGGGTTTTAATCAGCTCTGATGGTATTATGCAGTCAAATCAATCTTGGTAAAGAATTTCAATCCTTCTAAGGAATTAAAGAGGTCATTAATTAGGGGCAGGGAGTACCTGTTATTAATTTTGACTCTTTTAAGGGCTTAATAATTGACATCAAGACATAAACCTTCATCTTTCTTAGCTACAAATAAGGCAGCTGCACCAAAGAGAGACTTGAACGGTCTAATGATACCTTTTTCTAATGCTTCATTTAGGTATTTCTTTAGTGTGCTGTCTTTCTGTGTGTTATATGGTAGATTGTTTGTGCCTTAGGGACAGTTCCTTTTTGGTCAATTTTGTGTTGAACACCCCTGTCAGGTTGTAACCTAGGCAATTTATCTTGTAAGATAGAGGATAATTCTTGGGCAAATTGTTGATGTATGGGGCCCTGTTCTTGTGAGGCTTTGGTATTTTTGATTTATGTAATCTAATATTACAGTTATTCAAATCAATCTTACTGACATCCCCTTATTCCTCTTTTTCTGAAATCTTCACAAATACATGCTCCCTCATAAGGGTGTCAAGGTGTGCAGGTAGACATGGTGGTATACTTCTCCTAATTGTATAGTGAGTGTGGTACTGTCCCAATCAATGTGAGGTTTTGTCTTTCTCCTCCAATCTAGGCCAAGCACTATGTTGTGCTTAAGGATTAGAATGATGGGATCACCAAGTGTAATTTTCACGTTGCCTATCTGTGCCTGGAAAGGCTTTGCCTTCTTATTGACTGGGGTGCTCCGGTTATCTGCCGTGATAACTCTTTTGAAGTTGCTCTTGGTTGTAGGTAGTTTCATTAAGTTATCAAATTCTCTTCAATAAGGGATTGGTCTGCTCTAGCGTCAAATAGTGCTATGCCTTGATATATGCAAAATTGAAAATGATAAATGAAGAGTTTATTTTTGGTTTGGGCAGCAAAAAGTATGGTATTGCTGGAGGGGACTTGGATCACAGTGATTGATTCCTTGTCTTGATCCCTGTATGAGTCTTTTGAAGTGGGGAAGGGAGGCATTACTAAGCCCTCCCCTGAAAATTTTCCTCCTCAGGTGTGGTATTGGTACTCATATGATTTATTAAGTTGTATAATTTCTGCCTCAAGGGTGGAATTATTGGCTTGATTGGTTTTTTTGTTAGGTCAAGTATCCTTATTTACTGAAGGACTCTCTTTCTGCTTGTTGGTCACATGTAGGCTGTCATATCTCTGGCAAGTTGTTTTTCTTCCAAGAATAATTCCTGGATTTTTTGCATATACTTGTGTTAAACTGATGTCTTATGTGTGTTTGAAGCCTGTTGTAAAATTCCAAGTGTGGGACAGGTTCATTGAAGTCAATGTTGCTAGGGACTTGATCACAAATGTCATCATACACCATAATTTATTCTTCAATGGTTCCAGATATATTGAAGGTTCTGAATCCTTCCATTATCATTACATCAGAGTCATTTATGGCAAACTCCTCTAAGAAGGATTTCTTAAACACTTTCCAGTCTTTGTTGTGATTGGGATTTCTTTTGAACTGGTCACTCAAAAATTGGGAGACCACCCTGTGATGGCCCACATGGAAGATGTTGTACAGGCAAGGGCTGATTTGGCCTGAATAAAGACTCTATGCTTAAAGTTGGCAAAGTATAGTGGTTTTGGGACAGGTGGAGGCCTAGTAGATAACATAGGCTATTAGGGAAGGTAAGGTCTGACTAGTAGGTAACTAGTGACTACTAGAGTATTGAAGGAAATTGCAGCCTGGTAGGGAAATGATGGCTACAAGGGCTAGATGGGTCTTTAACCTAGTAGGTAACAGGCTACTAAGAAAGGAGGAGATCCCAAGCCAGTAGGTAACATGGGGCTAATGGGGAAAGATAGTTCCCAGGCTAGTAAATAACTGGTGACTACAAGGGCTGGGATGTGATATGGTCTAGTAGGTAACAAAGGGCTACTAGGAAGAGATGAGCTAAGGTAGCTCAACTAGATCCCTTGGCCACTTGCAGGAGGTCTATAAGTGGGGCTCTTACTTAACAGACTAGTAAGGGATCCTTGTCTGTGTTTCCCTGGAGGCTTTGGAGAGTTCCTAAAGCTACCATTGGGGGCATGGATATGCTCAGAGGTGTCATCAGGGTAGCTGCTCAGGGAAGCAGTTGCAGAACTTGATGATGATCAGTGTCGCAGATGAATGGATTAGACATTAAGGTTGTCCATCTAGGAATTGAGCAACAGAACAGTTGCGCAATTGTTTTATTATGTCCAGGTTTTAATAAGGTTAATGAAATTTAAAAAGCCCTTAAACAGGTTTTTAACGCGCCTTTTAAATGTGCACAAGTCACAGACTTTACTTCTGAGGTTAATAATAGAACAACAAAGTAATTGCCACCTACCTCGTTAAGGAAAGCTGTTTGAAACCAGATGTTCTCTTGTGCGGGACTTTCTACTGTGCCTGCCCACTCCCCTCCATTAGGAAAGTCATTCTTTCTGTGCCTCCCTTCCCCTGGTGGAAATGCCCCTGCCTCTCACTATATAACTGCAACACTATCAAAATAAACACTAGTTTTTGTCTTATTGTCTTCTTATATTCTTCTTTCCTTTTACAGGCTGCCACTATACTATCAAGGCAACCACCAGAATTAACTCATTCCGCAAGTCAACTTACTGAATGTCAACAATTTGTTTACATTCAGTAAGTCAACATTATTTTGGTATTTATCCGCTGGAATTGGGCATTTCCAAAACTAAGCTAATTTTTCATAGTAAATTATTAAGTCAGAATTGCAAAATTAAAAAGGAACAGGCATAATGTTGACACCATTAAACAAAGGCTTAATTTTAAGCCAAAAAACTAATATAATTTACTATGAAAATGTAAGTTTCTTTGTACTTTTGCATTAAGGTTGACTACAGTAAGTAATATCTGGATGTCAACCCCAAATAAGAATCCATAAATTTCTTAATAAAATACACAATATTCTAAAAATAACTACTTTTTATATTTCATACTACTGTTTTTATTAAATATATATTAAGATAAGCATTGAACAAAGACATATGCCAACTTTCAGAGCATTCTTTGTATTATTTAGATATTTACTGTTATTTTAAACTCACTGGATAAACTATAGCTTATTTCTGGAAGTCCACTTAAGCCAACACACAAATGTTAAAACTAGAATTTATATATGTAATTATAATGTTGACTTTGTGTCAAATTGACGTGTTGCCTAAATTGCAACAAAGGGGTTTGGCTAAGCAAACAAAGTGATATAATTTAAGCAAGATTTAATAGGAGAGTTGCTATAAAAGAACGCTGACCTCCTGAATGTCAACACCTTCACTTATTTATTAGCAAAAAACTGCTGCTTAACAAAAAGCACACATACAATGGTATGGTAATTCAGGCCAAAGTACCCAGGGCTGTACTTCAGACTTCCTTTTACAATCCCTATCATTTAGTTTTCATAAGTTACATATGCAACTCTTTAATTTTTTTAAAATTTAAAAATAATCAATTTTGGCCTTAAAAAACCAACTCTGGAAAATATTAACCAAGCTTTATAAGTGATTTACATAGTGTTTTTCCACTTTAATGCTGACTGTCAGTATGTTGACATCAAAATTAAAGCGTTTTTTATGCTGAAAAACTAAATTAAATATTTTTGACTACTGTGACTACCAGAATATCAACGTTTTATTTAAACATGGTTTTTTCTATTCTTTAATAATAAACTAGCTCTAAAATTACTTTCTATACTTCTATGAAGTATTTACTTAATAATAAAATTTAAAACAAGTGATTATTATTTAATTTTATTCATGTCTCACATGATTATTCTTACTTTATGAACTCTACTCTAATTATTATAGGACAAATCTTCCAAGAAGTCACAAAATAACCCCAAGTCAACCAAGAAAGTACCCAAAGCCTCTGGAAAGGCCCAAAGTCCCTACCCCAACAAAAAACCAGCCAAAGAGCCCTCAACAAAACAGAAGACAAAGGAGAAGACCCCAGACCCTGAAAGCAAAGAGCCCTCCCCTGCCCCCTCCTCTTCTTCAAGCTGGTACCAATCAGAAGGAGATGCGGTTTCACTAAAAAAACAAGGAAGAAAGAAGATACCCAAGAGTCCAGAACCCCAGCCAAGCCCAGATGAATCAATCTCAAAGGAATCAAGTCCCAAGGAATCAAGCTCATCCCAGTCCAGAAAGCACAAGAATCCAACTCCAGATAATTCCACTCCACTGCCCAACAAATCTGCACCTCCATCCTCCTCATCAAGTATCAATAAAGAAGATCCTGATGATTACCTGTCTGACTATTATCAAGCACCAATTAGCCCATGGGATCCCCTAAAGGTTCACAATATATGTAACGTCAAAGGAGAGTTTAAGCTCCCAAAGAAGTTTCCTTGGTTTTTCCCTCTAATGTCTGTCAAAGGAGGTGCAAGTTTATTCTGTGATGGCTATGTTTTCAATTGAAACAATCAGAAGAGAGCAGGAAGAAGAAAGCATTATGTATGTGAAGATAGAAGCTGTACTGCCAGAATCAATACAGAAGGATGGGATAAAGTCACTAGTGAAAAATGAGAGCACACATGCAATGCTCCAATAAATCTTATTGAAAAGCTTCTAAAGTGATACCTCTACCAAATGGTCCCAGTCTTCAAAGATGTCAAGGATTCTGATATGAAAGTTAAGGTCACCACAAACCTAAGTAATGAGAACCTGAAGCTCATCCCTAACCGCGACCAGTTAGTGAAGTACATATGTGACAAACACTGTGACCTAGTCCCCCATAAGAAATCAGCCATGGTTCAAGGGGGAGGTAGTCTTGACAGAGGAGTTAAAGATGTTCAACGGTGATGAGGTATTCCTTTTACATGATGATGGTCCTACAGCAGAGGCAAGAATTATATGCTATGCTACACAACAGAACCTGGAGCAGTTGAGGGATTCAGAGACCTGGTTATGTGATGGTACCTTTGCAGTATGCCCCCGCCTTTTTCACCAACTATGGGTTGTACATTCCCTTATTGAAGGCAAGGTGCTCCTATTTGCCTACTTTCTGCTTCCTGGGGCAACAGAAGAGATCTACACAAGGGCCTTTAAAATCTTTCAGGAGGGCATCAAAGCCCTACCCAGTAATAGAAAGAGTCCCCCTGGCCATAACACTAGAGCCAATCCAGATGGTGATGAAAAGGATAAAGCCACCCTTGCTGCAGAAAAAGAAGCTCAAGATAAAGCACTTGGCCCCTCAACTATAATTATGGACTATGAAGCTGCCCAGTATAACGCTTTTGTAAATACCTTTGATGGAGAGGTACAGGGGTGTTTTTTCCATTATTGACTGGCTGTCAACAGGCAGCTAAAGGGTCTACCTGAGCTCAGCAAGCTCCACTGTCTAGATACATCAGAAAAGTGCAAGTTCTTAATTCAGCAGTTTTTAGCACTGGCCTTTGTAAAGCCAGAGCATGCTGGACAAGCCTTTGAGCTCCTATGCCAGGATCCATATGCCAAGAAACATGATTGTGCCTTCTACCCTTTCATTGAATATTATGAACCACAGTGGATTGGACGTAAGGTCACTAAGCACTGGAGTAAGCCCAGAGCCAAAGCCAACTGGAACTGCTACCAGGCAGTTCTTAAGGATGAGCTGAAAACTACTTCATCTTTGGAGGGCTGGCATAAGCATATCAAGTCCTCCTTTGGAATCAAGCCCAGATACAACACCTTCTACAAGCATCTCAAAGTCCAACAGGGGAAGACTGCTGCATCCATCAGAGATATTGAGAACCGCCCATCTAAGAAGAAGAGAACCACCAAAGAGAAACAGTATCAAGAGAAGATCAAGGACGTTGTCAAGGCCAAATATAAGCTTTCAGAGATTGGGGAATACATCAAGAAGATTGCCACAGTTCTTAATGGCAACGAGGTGATCACAGTCTAACTTTTCATTAAATTATTGAGTATTGCCTAATTTTTTATATAGTTCTTATATATTAAGTATAATATTTTTAAATAAATAGTTATTTTAAATAAATCATTAATCTTTTATGATACTGCTTTTATAAAATCATTGGTTTTTTATTGATAGTTTGATGCTTTAGACTGTATTACATGGCCTATATTGGTATTTTACTAGTAAATTATGTTTTTGTAGTTTTCAATATAGAAAAAACTTTATATTACTGTTTCTGATTGCTATATTTTGCTATAATACGTGAAATATTATGTAGTACCTTTTTGTGTATTGAATTTTTTTTTATAAGTGGGAAAAAAATTATTATAGTAAAGATAGCTAATTTCATAGTAAAATAAAATAAAAGTGTATTTTTATGAAATTTTTTAATATTCATGTATAATTTTTTATGGACTTTTTAAAATCTATGTTGTCACATTACCCTAAAAAGTATCTTGAAGCTTAATTTTTATCAAGTAAAATGTTCAGGAAACAGGTTTCTGCTTGTTAAAAAAGTGTCAACATTTAGTAGTCTGCATGAGTTAAAACTTAATTCTGACTTTTCAATGCTGTTGACATTAAAGTATTTTTAATTCTGATTATCAACATATAGTAAGTCAACTTGCAGAATGAGTTAATTCTGGCGGTTGCCACCATCAACAGGTATAGTAATAAGAATTAGGTCCCTGACTAACTGTTTGTAGAAATTAGCAACCCTTTGCTGCTAGCTTTATTGTCAGGAACCCACTCTTGGGCAGCTAGCCCACCAGTTTTGGAGGTAACTTGGACCGGGTTTTTTGAGGGCAGGGCCCACCACAAGAGAGGGGCTAACTTTAAGAGGTAAGAAGCAGATCTTCTTAACCAAGACCACGGGCCGGCGGCTGGTACAATGGTGTCCACCACCCCAGTGAGGGTGATGTACACTATACCAAAAAGCTTGCTGGTATGGTTGGTTGGCAGGTTGGGGGAAGAGGCTGGCATTGGTTTTGGTGTTATAGGTGGTTCCATATAAATGTTGTAGGCCAGGAGGTAATTGAATTTCCTCTAAATAACTTGGGGGTAGAGAATATCCACAGGCCTTGGCGGTTGTATCTGATAGCGGATTGGATGTGGGCTAATGGGTCAAGTTTGATGATTTTCTCTGGGGTGTAATCCTTATATTTGGGCTTTAATGGGTAATTGGTAAAATGAACGGGCCTAAAGGGAGCACCAGGTGGACAGAAAACGGTAGGCAGAGGGGCAGGAGGGACAGGAGATCTCGAACTTAACTTATAGACGGCAAATACAAAATATGATATTAACTGTATGAGCCAAAGTAACATAACCTTTATTCAAAAATGGCAATAAGTTTGGAGCGCGGGGTCCTTGGGTCTATATACCACCCCACCTCCAAACTTAATATTTCCTGTTGGGGGGTCATTAGGGCATTGGGAAAGGCAGGGCCGGGGGAATTGGGGACTTGGGTCTAAAGACAGCAAAATGGCGCTCGGCCCGGGAGTTCTTTCATTGGTTGTGACTCCCAATTTAGCTACCTGATTATCTTGCTCTAGCATTGTGGTCATGGGGCTGGGTTGCAGGCTGGTGCCTCCTCTTTGGGTTGGCTCTTGATTGGTTGCTGGTGAAGACTTCAAACTTATGAAGCTAATAGTTGTTGCCTGGTTGCCTCCATTAGGCATTGTGATTGGCACTCCACTTAGTGCACTAATTTCCTTGGCTTGATCTGTTTCACTGGGTGGGCCATCATCTTCAGCATCAGCTTGCGGGGGCTCAACCCCAGAAAAACGCAGGCAGGTGGTCCCGCAGTTCATAGGCCCAGCAGCCCGGGGGAATCCAGGTTCCGGGTTTGATTCCTGCTCTTGGGCCTGGGTTTCCAGAGGAGGAGAGTTGTCAATCCTGACATTTATGACAATCAGGCCTCTGGGAAGTAAAGTTAGTTAATTTGTTCTTGAAAGCTCTTAATAACTACATGAGTGAGTAAAAGCAACTGCACAGACACAAGGATTGTCTGTGGTTGACGGTCTATAGTGGTGGTCACTTATGGGGGCCCAGACAAATGCTAACTCACTTGAGAAAGTCTTATTGCCTGAGTCTGAGGCATTAGTAGCGGGGACTGAAAGGGAACTAAAGGTGGTTCATAGGGAGAAGATCACAGTGAAAACTAGTAAGAAGGACTGGATAATCACAGTAAAGACTAGTTGAAGGACTGGAGGATTTTATTAAGGATGAAACCTTAGTGGTTCCTAGAGAAGGATGGAACCTTGGTGGCTCATACAGAGGAGGAATGTAACCTAGGTGGTTCATAGGAAGGACTAGATGATGGGCTAGAAAGGACTGACTGAAGGACTAGAAGATCATGGAGCAGTACTATCTGGAGAACTGGAAGTTGGTCATAAAGAACCAGCAGAAGTAGATGCAGGAGCAAAAATGATGGATTTTTACTATTGGAAGTAGGATTATTAATAAGAAAGAAGCAATAAAAGAATTAATATAACTACCAAAAGATATTATAAAAAAGATTGAATTTAATATCATATAAAGAAATAGAAAGAAAGAAGAAAATAGCTTACAGAAAATTTACTGTAAATTTATTAAGAATTGATTGAGTAAGGAGGAGCCAAAGTGGCAGGAAACAGGACAGAGAAACTTTAAAGACAAAGGCTGGAGTTTTGCCAAAATGACTAAGAGAGGCAAGAAGCAAGCAACAGGCAAGTTTGAAGTGCTAAAATGTTGAGAAAACGCAGAGAAATTTAGAGAAATGTTGAAGAATTGAGAGTTCAAAAATCCATTAAGTAAAACATAGGCAAAAGCGCTCAAGTTTTGCCAGAGAAATGTGACAGGAATTACGGCAAAACCTTTGAAATGCAGAGCAGTTATTTATCTGGAGCAAGACAGCGCCAGGTTCAAACCATGATCAAGAGCAAGTCATTTGGATGAACTTTTTGGCAAAATAATTGAATATGGGCGTTTGATTGGCTGTAGGTCAAAGCCTGTTTGATCAGTGTTTTGAATGCTTTAACTGAAGATTTAAAGCATAAAAATGAGGAAATGAAGCAGAAAACTCAGAGTTTTATTGGATGAAGTAAGTTTTAAAGTTTAATATATTGTAGAGAAAGAAAAGCTGGATAGTTTAAGCTTTGGAAAGCAAGAGTTCTGAGTGAGAATCAGGACTGAAACAAGGAGCTATAAAAAGGGAAGCTATATGAGGCTTTTCAGGCACTGACACAAGTGGGTTACAAAGGCCACAAGGACTACATAAGGAGCTAAAGACCAAGTTAAAGGTGCATAAGCCCAAGAAAAAAGCCAGAGCTGAGGATAAGGAGCTGGAGCTGGAGATAAATAGTTGGCGCTGGAGCAGAGTGCAGGAGCCCAAGACTCAAGTGTAGGAGTCCAAGACCAAGGAGAAGGATACCAAGACCAAGTACAATGAGTCCAAGATATTGTTTAAGGACTCCAAGGTATTGGCAAATCCCCATTGTTTCCTAGACCCCCAGGCATTATATCAGAAGGGTTCTAAGGGGATCTTCCTTCTGACTGTGAATAAAAGTCTATTTTAACCCCTGCCCAAAGTTTTAATTAGTACAGACAACACCCATGGGTGAATTGCCCCACATCTTCTGCACTGGCCAAGGGGAAGAGAATACCTATTGTCAGAGTTGTAGAAGATTTACCACTAGTGAAACCTCCCAGGAAAAGTGGTAAAGGTTGACTATACACCTTGAAATGTCAGATAGGGGAAAGTAGTTCATTGGTAAAGAGTTTACTAGGTTGTTGAAGGATTCTTACAGGCTCACATAGGGTCTAGCACTATCCAAGGTACAAGTGCATGGTTGGGATGCCTGCCTAGTAATAGGAAAAGTATTGGAAGAGTTTGCATTAATGCAGGCTCAGTATAAATTTCTAGCTAGCCAACACCCTCTACTAGTAAATGACAACTCCTCCAAGCTTGTCCCTGGCTATGACCCAGGACACACTTTGGGGACTGGTGGACAGGAACCCCACAGTGGGGATACCCTCCTAGTAATTGGGAAGGTATTGGAAGAGTTTGCACTAATACAAGCAAAGTATAAGAAACTTCAAGCAAGCCACCTACTGCTACTAGGGAATGACAGCTCCTTTCAGCTGGTCCCTGGCTATGACCCATGGCACATGTTGGGGACTGGTGAACAGGAACCCCACACACCCCTGTTACTTGCAGGGAAATCTTGCTAGCCCAGGGTCTTTGAGGGTAGTTGACTTGTGTGAACTTGTTTTGTGTACTTTGAATCCAGGGTTTTGTATTTTCACGTGTAGATCTGAGAAATTCCCAATTTATGCTGAACAGAGGCGCTGAAGAACAATGCTGAGGATTTCAGGGGTGTCTTAAGTTAGGGTGGGTTTAGAACGCCTTGGGTGCTGGGATAAATTGCACAGTTTTCTGAGTACAAGGATTTTTTTTGAAGACAGTATATCTTGTTAGGTTGTCCTGTCCTTATTCATATATTTGTCAGCCAGTAAGGAAAGTCATTTTCTGGATTCTTTTCTTTGAATGAATTTTTTGTTTAAGTTTCATGGTGTGGATAACCTACCTGTGCTACAACTGTCAAGTATATTCTTCTGAGAAGTATAATAAACAAGATAAAGAGAAAATTTAGAGAAATATGATACTTTATTTTATATTAATACAGAGGACTATATAATATCATGGGAAGCCACATACTGCTCATTACATCATGGTAGTCATGGGGCTTGTCCAGGCAATGTTTCCTTCAGGATTTAAAATGTTTGATCTCTTTATAAAAGGAACAACTTATAATAGTGTTACAACCAAGCTTCCAGACTTGCCTGCTAATGTATCTGTCAGGCACCCACCTGCTAGGGAGTAAACCCCCTAGGTGGTAAATGATTACAGAGGGATTTAATCCCGTCACCAGGGATCCCGCAGGTAAGGAGATCATTACTAGATGAAATAACTCTCCAAGGAGCTGGTACCTGCCTAACAGGGAATTAAAACAACCCAGAAAGAAGTATGTGCCAAGATAACTTAATAAAAAGGCCAAAGCCAAAGGACAACGCACTTGAGGTTTGTTAACCTGGGTGGGGGAACCATAAAACTTGGTTTCTTCCCAGACAGGTGGATTGTTGGAGAGGAGACTTGCTGTATACCAGACCCATGGAATCACGCAGCACCAGGAGCTATCTAGAAACTGAGAATTAGTTGTTGTGCCTGAATCAGCGCGTGAACCTATAGAGACGCTGGAGTACACCGTTGAAGTCAGGACTATCCAGAGTAACCATTTATACCCAAGCCACTCCCCATAAGGAGTCTTGGGTAATTTCATGGCTTGGAAATTTAGGGGTTGTGTAAAAATAAAAATTAACAAACAGTCACTTGGGTGAAAGTAGACTTTATTGATTGAACAAGTAATAGATCATAACCTACCAGCCTTATATAGCATGGTAAAAAAAATAAAAAACTGGAGGAAGCATAAAGGAGATCAACTTCATGGAGAAAAGTTGGAGATATTTGGGGAGTTTGGAGATCCTGGGGAGTTTGGAGTAAAACTGGATTATTTTTCATATGGAGAAAAGATATTGAACTCAAGGTGGTTTAAAAAACAATGTTTATTTTAAGTTACCCCCACAGGAACAGGCAGAAGCAGGAGATCATCAGCTATTCCCCAGTCAAAACTGGGGAAGTAGAGCAAGGAATAGCACTAGGAACCGCAGGGAATGGGCAAGTTTTAATAAATTCAAAGTTGAACCTGTTGTCCACGCCACTAAGATGCTTAAAAACATCTTTTGGAATGGTTGTTGTATCATCTGATTGGCTGGATTTGCTTATTGAAGGTAACAATTCACTTTTCTTTAAACTAACTCTTTCATAACTTTGAAAGTAGGCCTGGGCAGCAAGAGACCCGGGTTCAAAACCCAGTGTTGGATTTCCTGTCTCCAGAGCTATTGGAAATTCAATGTTTTCAGGTAGATTAGAGCATTAGCTACTAAATGACCCAACCATTTTAGAAGACCAAATTAACCCCAGAGAAGGGTTTATTTCTGCTGATGTCTCAAGAGAAAAATTGTTTTCAGTAATCTCTGAAAGAGAATTCCTGACAGTATCTTACAATACACAGGGGGCGCTCAATGAGTTGTCCCATGACATATCTAACAACATGGATTAATCTGATGGCAAATATCAAATGGTGGGTACTTCATCCTAATTAGAAGTGCTACCAATTTGACTTGCTGATCCCTGCACAAGTTATTCCTCAGCTTTGAACCTTACATAGAACTTCCCACTATGCCACCCCCTTGTGGCCTTATGGCTTTCCCCATATGGTATATTAATCACAATATCCTACAATAAACAATAATTATTCTTATTATTCTGTCCTTTCTATTGGACTGTTGTCTTCCCCAATTCCAAATACTGAATCCTCAAAGGTTCAGTTGCAACAGTGGTAGCAGCAGTAGGTTGACGACCTACCTAAAAACAAAATTCCCCCAAGAAAGGACAGAGTATGGACTGTATGGCTACTCCCCAACAAGAAACTTTCCTGCCAATCCCCAGGGGGACATCCCTGACGGTTATATCATCTATCAAGACCAGCTAGTCCTCACCAGTGTGTATAATTGGCTCTGCCTTGGGCAGCGTGACACCAGCGTCACCCTGCCCCAGTCAGACCTGTTCCAACGCATGCTCAACCTTCAGCTAGAATCTTTTGCTGGTGGCGTCAAAGGGACCAACATTGTTAGTTGGCTCCAATCTACTGAAACCTGCCTCCATATCTGTCAGGTTCCTGAGCCCATGTGGGTTGCCACTGTGTCTGGTTGCCTCACAGGGCCCGCCGTGGTATGGTTCACCAACTGGGCCAGTCAAGAACTTGACGTTACCTGGGCAGCATTCCAAGACGCCACCAAGTCCTGCTACAGCAAAACCTTCTCCCCCATTGTTGTGGGGACTCCTCTTCTAGAAATTAAACAAACTGGTTCTGTTCCTGAGTATCTTGCCGCCTGGCAACATGCTCTTGCTTCCGCACCCAAAGCTGTGACCAACAGAAACACAATGCTACTCTATCTCATTGTCAATGGGTTAAAGCCCAATATCTGCAAGTGGGTCCCCATAGGTTGCTGTACCTCCATTGATGACTGCTATAAGGCCATTGTGGAGGCTAACAACCAGGCCTCAATGAGCTTCCGCCGTACCAGTGACGCTCCATCCCAACCACGTACAACAACTGACAATGGCCACAATCAAGTGGGCCGCCGCCATCCCCGTCAGCAGGATAATGGGACTAAACGCCCCTGCAAGGGGGAGCTCCAGCTTGCGCAAATTGAGGATCAGGGAAAAGCCTGGGGGTTGTAGCAACAAGAGGACCTGCAACCCCACCTGATCCATCCTCTCAATCCCTGCTTGCAAAGAACCCCTGTGACTACAACATCCACAAAGTCAAAACCCTGGACGTCTTCCAAGTCCGCAGTGACAACCCTGTACTGCAAGCAAGTCAACCCTTTAATAAAGTAACACACTTATCCTATCCCTTCTGTTTCTGTGTGAACACCCACAAATTACTGGTAGATATCAGGGCCAACCACACTATGATGAACCAGGCGTTCACCAACTCTCAGCAATTGTACCAAGTGCCCAGCAGGTTCAAAGCAGTACAAGTAGCTGACTCCTGCAGAGTTGCAATCACCCACAAGACGGTACACTTCTCTATAAGAATGGGGAACATCCAGGTTAAGCTCTCTGGGCCAATCATGGCCGGGCTCAGCCACAACGTAATTGCTGGCCTCAACTGGCTCCAGCATAACCGTCTCTACATTGACTGGGATACCTCTGTCATCACCCTCAATAGAAATGGGGTGGGGTTCCAGATCTAACCTGTGAAAATGAGCAAGTTACTCCATGATACTGTGTTTGTCAGAATAACAGAGACAGGCTTGTACAATTTTAAGGGGGAAAACTAGACTTTAATCAATGCTCAGTCAAAGTTATCCACGCCAAACCATTAGTGATCCCTCTTTTGACCTCCTCACTACCACCAGCACTTACTGCCCTCCTTGAGGAGTACAAGGACGTATTCAGTGAGACACTTGAACAACTAACTCCTCCTTGGGAGATTCAGCACACTGTGCAACTTCAAGGATTGTTACCTAAAGCACAACCATTATACCATCTTACACCAAAGGAAGATGATACCCTCCGCCAACACCTTGTGGACGCGCTTGATAAGGGCTTTATTTGCCCCTTGCTCTCACCATACAAGGTGGCTGTCTTCTTTGTAGCCAAGAAGGACGGGTCCCTTTGCCTGTTCACAGACTACTGCACCCTAAATGAGGTGACGGTCAAGAATAAGTATCCCCTGCCACTGATTGACAACCTGTTTGATACACTTGCAGGTGCAAAGGTCTTTAGCAAGATCAATCTCACTGTGGGGTACAACCAAGTCCGCATTGCACAAGGGGATGAGGCCAAAACTGCCTTCTGTACACGCTACAGGTTGTTTGAGTGTTGGGTCATGAACTTCAGAATGACCAACGCTCCCTCCACCTTTGCCATGTTGATGAACAAAGCATTCAAGGAACTGATTGGAAAATGTGTGGTTATGTACCTTGACAACATTATTGTCGTCAGTCAAGATCAAACCACGCACCTCCAACACCTCCGTGCTGTCCTTGACACCCTTCAGAAAAACCAGCTAAAAGCTAAATCCTCCAAATGCAAGTTCCTCAAGTCAGAGCTGCTATTCCTTGGGCAAACCATCTCTGCTCAAGGGATAAAACCCAACCCTGCCAAAATCAAGGCAATCACTAGCATGCTGCCCCCCACTGATGTGGGCCAGGTGCGGACATTCTTAGGCATGGTTGCCTACATGTGCAAGTTCATTCCCAATTGCGGGGAACTGATTGCACCCCTCACTGAGCTCCTCAACACCAAACAGCGCTTCTATTGGACCCCTGTCAGAGATTGAGCCTTTGAGATGTTGAAGCAAAGGCTCACAACAGCACCAGTACTACAGTTTCCCAATCAAAACCGTCAGTATGAACTCAAGACCAATGCCTCTGA
Source organism: Entomophthora muscae (assembly GCA_014839935.2). Taxonomy (NCBI): domain Eukaryota; kingdom Fungi; phylum Entomophthoromycota; class Entomophthoromycetes; order Entomophthorales; family Entomophthoraceae; genus Entomophthora; species Entomophthora muscae. The sequence goes on along the minus strand of QTSX02004519.1, from coordinate 37,951 downwards.
TAGGGCCATAGGGGGCGTGCTAAGGGTAGAAACTGACAATGGCGCCTTCCTCCCCGTGGCGTATGAGTCCAGGAAACTGAATGACTCGGAACAACACTATCCCATCCATGATAAAGAACTGGCAGCAATTGTGCACTGCGTTGAGAAGTGGCACTATTACCTGGAAGGTGCTACCTTTCCACCCCGCGTACTGACGGACCACAAGTTGCTCCAGTACTTCAACATGCAGTCCCACTTGACACGCCACCAAGCAGGATGGGTTGAGCGCCTTTCCCCTTACCAGTTGCACATCAAGTACAAGCCTGGGAAGGAACTTGTCACAGCCAACACCCTTTCACAACTCTACGTAGCGTCCATCACTGGAGACAATGGTTTGGACCCAGACTGGCCCATGCTCTACCTCCGCCCTGAGGCAGCCTGCTACAAGGTCCTTAACTTGGTAACCATCTCCAAGCTGAAGGACAACAAAAGTCAGTTCACCATCAATGCTGGAAACGTCTGCTGCCGGGCAGAGACAGGTGAGAAGACACCTTACATTCCCACCACGCAACAAGGCAACACAATATTGCACTACCACCAAACCCTGGGTCACATCAGAGGGTGCAAGCTCTTTGAGATCATGAAACGGAAGGTTTGGTGGCCACACATGCGTCAAGACATCTTGGATCTCCTCAAAATGTGTGTGCTGTGCGAGAAGAACACGTCCAAACCTGCACCCCCCAAGTCTGTCCTGCCCATCAAGGCCATGGAACCCTTTGAAAAGTGGGCCCTTGACATTGTGGGGCCACTCCCCAAAGACAGACTGGGGAAGAAGTACATTATCACTGCCATTGACTACTTCACTTGCTGGCCAGTGGCCTGGGCAACAACTAACCACACTGCCACCACCATCACCCACTTCATTGGCAAGGAAATTGTGGCCTGCTTTGGGCAACCCAAACGTCTCATCACAGATGGCAGCCCCAAACTTTTTGGACATGTCATGAAGGCATACTGCGCCAAGAACGCACTCCAACGTATAGTTACGGCCCCCTACCATCCTCAAGCCAATGGACGTGTAGAATGGTTAAATGGCTCACTGGTCCAGCTGATTGCCAAGCTCTCACAAGAGCACCCCAACACCACATGGACTGAACACCTGCCCACTGCTTTACTTATCCTGCAAGCAAGAATCAACAGGGGCACATGGTTCAGCCCCAGTACCCTGGCCTTTGGGACACCTGAAAGTCTGACAGGAGTTGAACAGGGAAAGCTACAGTCCAGGGCTCCTGACAAGCTTCCCCTAGTAACAACCCCATCCTTAGACCAATGGTGTGCCAAAGCCCAGGAAATTGAACACAAGCAAATTGAGGGAGGGGAGAGGCACCTTGAAGCTAGATACGCTGTAGGTGACCCTGTCTACACCCTCAACCCCAATTCTGCCAAGCTGGAACCCAACCACCTAGGGCCCTTCAAGATAGCCACTGTCTACAACAATCATACCTATCAACTTGAAGATGCCCAAGGAAACACCAAGAAGCTTCACCATGATTGCTTGTGCCCCTGCTGCGCCATCCCCACACAAAAGCTGTTTGTGTGGACCTTCCCAGACCTTCTGCAGACTCCAGTCTTGGTGTCTGATAACAAGCAGGGGGCAAGTGGGGTGTTGCAACCGAGCTTCCAGACTTGCCTGCTAACGTATCTTACAATACACAGGGGGCGCTCGATGAGTTGCCCCTTGACGTATCTAACAACATGGATTAATCTGATGGTAAATGTCAAATGGCGGGTACTTCATCCTAATTAGGAGTGCTACCAATTTGACTTGCTGATCCCTGCACAAGTTATTCCTTGGCTTTAAACCTTACATGGATTTTCCCAATATGCCACCCCCTTGTGGCCTTATGGATTTCCCCATATGGTATATTAACCACAATATCCTACAATAAACAATACCTTATTCTTATTATTCTGTCCTTTCTATTGGACTGTTGTCTTCCACAATTCTAAATACTGAATCCTCATTGGTTCAGTTGCAACAATAGTGCCACCAATTATTCATTAATTGGGGATTTCTTGGATAATTGTTTCCCTGAGAGGGAGTGATTATATAAGTTGAACACTCCTGATTTCATAACCAATCATTCCCAATCATCTTATGAGCCTTTTCAAAGCTCAAAACTACCCATTAGTTTAATAAACAATATAGTGATTTTGTTAGAGCCATTTATATTTTTTCTGAGTTTAGGTAAAAGTTATGAGGATAATTTGACCAGACTAAATTCAAAAATGAGAAAAGAAAAGTGCACTGAAGCTTTAAACCTACAAACTCTGAAAGGGGAAATATATTGTGCTATTGTAATGAGAAGAAAAGTGATAAAGAGAAAATGAAGGTATGATATAGAAAAGACATTATTTCACAGCAAGAGGTATAAAACCTGGCAGTGTTGGATGGATGCTTTCTTCAATCACAATATAACCACAACATTCATAGTTTTTAAAGAGGGGGCATCAGATCCCAAAGTTTACTTCATCTGGGAGTGTTACACTAAAGTTTTTATTGATAGACAGGGAAAAATATCTGAAAACAAGTTTTCATAGTGAAGGTAGGGGGAATATAACTTGGCTCAGGGTGGGGGAATCAAAGATGATTGGTTGCTGGGAAATATTTTCACCTCTGGGCTAAAGGCTTCAGTGGTCATATTTATGATATCATAATTTGTTAATTCTGGGCAACCATCCTGTTGACTGCCAAGTAACAGGGGGTGATGATAGCATGTACACATGATTTTCTGGACAGAATTATGGCAGGGATAATTCAGCTACATTACCTCAAGCTGGAGAAGATATAACCCATTTATTTATTTACTTTTTTATAACCAAGCTCAAGTCTTCTAGAGATTTCAGGGGTTTTGCTTTATTTTTTCTTCTGACTTTTTTCTCCTTCTGCTAGTCTATTCCAGGCAAAAATGATACTACTGTGACAGGTTTTCAGACTTTAAAATTTTCAGTCTATTCATTTTTATATAAAAAATAAACTAATGTTTGTATCAGGCTTTTAAAATGATTTGAAACATGTGGTATCAATTTTTAAATGTTTGTGGCCTTTGGGGCTAAAATTGAGCACATTTTAGATACTGGCTGTGAAACTTTTACTTACAAAATCCTATTTTTTCTAATATCTAGTCTTCTATCATTTACTTTGGATTCTTTGATTTCTTTGATTTCTTTGACTGCATTATTTCAATGCTTTTGTTTGAAGCTTATCATATGTTAGGAAATAATTATTAGTTAGGGTTGATTGATCCAACTCCACATCACAATGGTTAATTGGAAAAAGAGATTAAATACAGCCCAAATAGAAACCTCTATTCTAAACACTTAATAATCAGGGGCACTAGATTAATTCAACAAGAATTTTAAGCAGCTTGAAAAAAGGTCTATTCAGAACTAAGATTTCCCATCAAATGAATTATTTGATACATTATGAATTGATTCCCATTAGATAAATAGACGCGCCGCAGACCAATTAGTATTTGAGAATCTTTGCTTAGGACAATTGAAGGTAAAATGGGACAAGGCTTCAGCCAATCCACCTATTTGGCTTAGAAAATGAACAGAGGGCCACCCATTGTATTCAGGACCTGCAGCTATAAGATTGAGTACACCCAATTAAAGTACATATATTCTGATGAACATGCAGCCATAAAATCCTGCCTTGAAGACAGAGATTTAAGCGGCAGAATAATAACATCATTTCAAACCCCTGCTAAGGCTTAAAATCTTAACTCTGGGGGCTGAAGCTAGTAGCTTGGGAATTCTAGGTTAACTAGAAAGAGTTAAGAGCAACAAGACAGCATTCTGGTCATTTGGATAACACCCTATAAAAATCACACTAAATCTATTTGGAAGGTGGTCAATTTACAATCAATCACATTACTGCAACAGTCCCGCAGTAGTGTCAAGTATTAACAGGAAGATGTCAGCTTCTAAATTGTCTACATGTAACATCTTCCATGTTGACAATATCAAATTTTATTTTAGCTTCATTTTTTTACAATTTTCCTTAAAACTTGAAAATTAAAATTAAAATTAAATTTTGTCATCAGAAACAATTATTTAAGGTAAAAAAATCAATAAATATACAATAAAAATACAATTTTTTTGGGAATTGTTGACATGGAGGATGTTACATGTGGACATTTTAAATGCTGACAGTTGCATATTAACAAGAGTGTATTTTTAATACTTCCAGGATCTTTACAGTCACTTTTCCCAAAGCCAGTGCCTTTTCCAAGTACAGAAGATACTCCATTTAGTTGCCTCCCTACAGAACCCCACCTGGCAACCAAGCACATCAATAGGAAGTACATCTGTTATCATTCAGATCTATTCTTATCAACAACTCTTCCCAAATGTCTTCACATCCTAATAATAAACAAACAAACTCTTCAAGAACCAAAATTTGTGATACAATACTAAAAATATTCCTTAATATTATTGCTAGTTACCTGCAATACCCCAAACATGTAGTGTTATCTGAAGCAGGTATGATAGAAGGTTATCAAACTGATAATCCTGTCAAGGATGTGACAATGAGATATATGGTCATTGACCATTGAAAGACCTTGTCAGGAGTGTTGTAGCAACCAAAACTCCCAGCAAAATATGTCAACATGTAGTAGATGGAGGTGTACATGGCAACAGATACTGTAAAATGGGGGAATACCAGAGGAGGACCCGCCATGATCCACTGTACAAAGAGTTTAGTTGCACTGGCTCTTCCTATTAGCTTTGTCTAAGTCCTTATGGTGATGGCCCAAAGGTAGAAGGATCAGGTTGATAACATCCAATCCCAAGGCAAACTGTAAGAACATCTGTGAAGATGAGGTGTTTTATCTTCACCTGGTTTGGGGATTGGGGATTAAAACTGATATAATTGAGGGGGTAATCTCTCAATGATAGCACAACCTATCACTGATAAGGTTATCCTTTATTTATGGTATCTCCTGAGGTGCAAAGTTTTGAAAGTGGGAGTAAAAATAGGGGATTGAAGAGCCCAAAAGTCTGGATTGTGAAGGTTGGAGTTTGGAAGTTGGAAGATGGCCAAACCCTTGTTCATCTGTTATCTTTGGCTGGGTGGGCAATTCTTGACTGTAGCTTATAGGCTTGGGCTAAGCTATTGCTAGGAGAAGAAATGGGTTTAAGATAGCATTGGTGTTTATATTTAAACTGGGTGACAGGTATTGACAAGAGTCTGGCCCCAACCATCTGGTCTGGGTCCCAGCTTCCCGTTGGTTAGGCCAGGATTGATGGTTAAGGTTGGGGAATCAACCTCAGGTTGCTCAGAGCTGCATGGTTTGTCTTCTATTTTTATCCTTTTTATCAGGGACTTATTTTATTGGCTACTTTATTTAGTGATATTTGATTGGCTGGAGGGGAGTGTGGACTGGGTTCTGGGTGGCTGGCCGGTGGCTGGCTGGGGCCTGGGAGGCAAGCAGCTGGGCAGGAGGCTGGTGGGAGGCCCACTGGTGGCTGGTGGGCTGGGCTGGTGTGTGGCAGGGTTGCTTGCAGGTGCCTGACAGGCGGGCGTGATGGGCACCTACTGGGATGTTAAATTATTCTAGTTTGTTATAAGTTCTGTTTGGTCTTCCAATATTCTGATTTTTTCCTGGTTCAGGGGTGGGAAATTCCGCTCATATTGAGCTGTATTTGGATCAGAAATTCCCTTTTTACTACAAGTTGGAATAAGGGTGGAAATTTGAGTAGTGTCAGGAATATTCCTGACATTACCAATGTTATTGGCATTTGGTTTTTATACCCCATTTTATCAATAATTTCATATTTTGAAGAAAATCAACCATGGCACAGAACAAAAAGATCTTTCCTGAGAGAATATCATCCAAAATCATATAAAAGTGTGATATATTTAATTTGTTAAGTAAACACACAGCAAGCCAAATAAAACCTGATCTTTCTGAGACCATTTCATTTTATTTCTTTTTATGAACAAAATAACTAGAGTATCAAGTGTGCTGCAAAAACTCTTTTTTTGTAACTGTGCTGTTTTAGTAGAGTTACAGAAGAAGAAAAGCAGATATTAGAATATACAATTTTATTTAAATAAAGATATTGTATAGCGTTTTTAGTGGCATCAGGATTAAAGGAATGTTTCTTTTATATGATGTATTATTATTGGGAAATTAGTTGCATTCTATATAAAGAACTAATTATTTGTGATGTCTCAGCTGGTAGGCTCATCTTGAAACATCCTGACTCTAGGTCTTAGGTGAGTTGTTTCAATCTGCAGCTCTTTTTTTCTGACTCAGAACCTTGTCAGGGGGTTGATCCTGCAGTTTTGACAATAAGAAATTCATTGTTGTTGACAATGTCTGTACTAAGCTATACTGGCCTGCAAACATTTTGGGTGCTATTGATATCTCAAATATCCTCTTCTCATTGAGATTTCCCTGTTAATAAAAGGGCAATGTCACAGTCAAGAGCCTCATAAACGTTGTAACCATGAGTCACATTTCACAGGAAATACTACATAATCTGTTCCATAATGAGTCTCATGTACAGGTTTTGCTCACCTATTAATTAATCACATCTTCAAACAAGAAAAATATCAATTAACAACTCAATAGCTATAAGATTACCACTATGATACTGGATGTCATCAATCCTGTTTTCAGGAACCAATTTCTGATGTCGTTAACTATCCTTAAGGGATTTTTAAATTGTTCTCAATTATGATTTAGATTTCCTAAAGACATCTCAACAAATTCCCTGATTATCTAATTACTCTGATGATTGTTTCACCTCCAGAGTATTGTGAAGCTCTATATTTTTCATCACCAAAATTCAACTGCAATGTTTCATGCTTGTGATCAACTCTGAGCTCAACTCTTAGCTCCTGATACATAACATATGTGTTTGAGATCTCCTGATGTTGAACCCTATAGTTATTTAAGTAATAATGCCCTTCCTTGATTCTTGTTTGTTTAATAAAACCTTTATCCTGTTCCCAATTCCCAGATTTACTGCTTTCTACTGTCAAGGAGCTGTATGTACAAGTATTCTGGCTGTTGCTGACACAAGTAAACATCTAGCCATTGCCTGGTTTGGTGCCAAATCAATGCTTGGTTTGACAGTCCTGGAATGGTAATGAACTAATATCCATTGACTTGTCCAGATATCCAGCTATCCAAACCCAACTCACACATGGCCTATAATATATTTGATCCAACTTAAGTCCTTGCCACAGCGCACAGAGTATATAGTCCTGAAATATTATCCAATAAATTACTCTTCTTCTCTAAACCTATCTTCTAAGCTTTCCCAGAAGTTGCTCCTTATCACTGGTAGCAGCTACAGTTTTTCTTGACCACGCCTATGAAAGAGAAAATAATTGAACAGAACCCGCCCACCTTTGCCCATATACTAAACCAGGCTACATCCCAAGACACCTGGAAGATGTACTTCCACGCCCACAGCATTGACAAAGATATACCAAGTGGATGCACTGTATTTGAAGGGCAAAAGCGCCCATGTCAGCACTAATAATGTCAACAGTGGTCATGTTGACACTAATAATGCCAAAACTTTTAATTTTGACACTATAGTAAAGTGACAACCTGGTTTTACATAATGTTGTCTCCTGGATGTTGACACTTTTTTAGTTAACAAGACACTTTAACCAGAACATTTTTAATATAATTTTTTTAAAAATAAATTATTATACTAAAATAACCCCAGAGAGTTTAAAAAATGCAATGAAAAAATACCACAAGCAATAAGAATAAGGAGAAATAAGCAAGTATTTTTCAATTTACTATGTAAATTACACTCTTTATTATAAAATTATTTTTTATTCCCATAAACATTAAAATTCCAATGAACCAAAAATAAAGATATTTTATATATGATAATAACTACAAAATATAAGAAAACTCTAATGTTTAATTTATTATACTTTATATAAGCACAACTGAAAAAATCTCATACCTTAAAAATAAATTAACAAATTATAAGATATTTATTACTAAACCATATTGGAACTGTATCTGAAACTTACCGTCTATACCTAAAAAGATTAGTAATATCCAAAAAAATAAAAAAATATAAAATCAAAAGTAAAAAGGATCCAGGCAAAGAAAAGTTTACTGGGCTAATTGAAGCCACCAGCAAGAGCAGTTGCTACATCTTCAAGGTGTTTTTTGATTCCTGCCACCTTATACTTCTTCTTCACCACCTTTTGGACGTCCTCTTGATAGTCCTGATCCTTACCCTTTCTCTTCTTGGGGGCCACCTGGTTGGCCAGGTCACAAAACTTAGAGACATTCCAGGCCTTCTCCTCCTCCAGCTTGGAGAAGAATTTGTTATACTTGGGGTTGGACCCAAACTTCACCTTCAGGTGTTTATGCCACACCTCCAGGCTGGATGTGATCTTCATCTCTCCCTTAAGACAGGCGCTCTGGCAGTTCCATGGTGCTGTGGCCCTGCTCTTCCCTCTCTGGGCAGTCACCTTCTTTCCTACCCATTGATGCTCAAAGTAATCAAGGTAGCCCCTTAGAAAATGGTGGTAGTGCTTCTTGATATAAGCATCCTCCAGGAGGGCCTCAAAGCCAATCCCAGAATGCTCTGGCTGCATAAAAGCCAAGGCAGCAAACTGGGTGATAGCAAAGTAGCCCTTCCCTTTACCATCGTTTAAGATATTTCTCAAATAGGTCCTTCTTGCTCTTAAAATTTTTGATGAGGGCCTGCCTAAAATGGAAGAAGCAGCCCTGCACTTCTCCATTGAAGGTGGCCTCAAAGGCTTGGAACTGAGCAGGCTCAAAGTCCATGGTGATAACCTTTGGCCCAAGTGAATGTGCAGTTGAGCTAGCTGCTCAGTGGCTAGGTCAGACGTATCCTTCTCAGAAGAGGAGTGATTGGCTCTTGTGGTGTGGGTGGGAGGGGGAGCTTATTGACAGGAAGAGAGCTCAAAGCATCCTAGACAATTTTGAAGGATCTGGTGTAGACTTCTGTCTTGGCACCAGGCAGGAGGAAGAACACAAGAGGGATGACCTGGCCATGTCAAATTGCCCATGCAGGACCCAAAGATGCTTAAAGAGGGTGGGACAGGTTGCAAATGTGCTGTTGCACAGCCAGGTGGTAGCAGTGTTGAGCTTCTCCAGGTTTTGGGTTGTAGTGTAGGCTATAATCCTATCCTCCACTTCCTGCCCATTGTCATGGAGCAGGAACATCTCACCATCCTCAGTTTTTTGAGGGCATCTGTGAGGACCAGGTCTTTGATTGTGGTGGCACTCTTGGCCAGGGGATTGATAGCTTGGTGCCTATCACTAACAAACTTAACCAGCTGGCTGTGGGTTGGCACCCTCTTCAGATTGGTGGGGGAGAGGTGCTTACAGGCAAGCATGGTCATCTGGGTGGGGAAAAGGTCCTTGGAGGTAGGCATTATCTGCACAATGTACCCTTTCAAGAGACAGGCTATGGTTGTATTGGGCATTGTGAAAGTGTGCTCATCCTTAATTGTTTTGTACTAAGTCCCAGTGCTCAGTGTTGAGGTGCACTAGGCAGGAGCGGTCCTCACAGGTGTAATGCCAGCTCTTGAAGCCCCAGTTGACATTGTTGCAGCTGAAAAAATAACCATTTTCTACCATGACTGGCCCACCCTTCACACTCATTATGGGAAAGTATTTTGGCAAAGTGAAAGAAACCTTGATTTTCCCATCAACATTGCAGATATTGTGGGCCACAAGAGGGTCCCAGGGGCCAGCAGGAGCATGGCAGAAGCCAGGGGAGTAATCAGGACAAGGCTTTAAATCATCACCTGATGAACTGGAAGGAGGTGAGTTTGGTGGGGGGAAGCAGAAGGAGGCTTATCTTGGTACTCCTCATGTTTAGGAGACTTATCCTTTGGAGGGAACTTCTTGGTCTGGCGCCGCTTCTTGGTAGGCTCCTTGTCCAAAGAAGAGTTATAGAAACTGTGGTCAGTAAGTGAACCATCAGTTTCCTCTCCCCCAGTGGAGTGAATGGGGATCTTCTTGGGAGAGGGCTCAGGGGAGGGCTTTGTTGAGGGCTTTGGGGATGGTTTGGGGGAGGGCTTAGGAGTGACCTTCTTTGATGAGACAGGCTTTTTCTTTGGAGTCTTGGGGGCCTTGGAGGGATGCTTGGTACCCTTTTGTTGCTTTGAGGTGTTCTTGTCCTAAAATAATAAATATAAGGGTTTAAAATAAAGCAATTTATTTAAAAAAAAAACTACAAACCATACTAAATAACAATTAAACCTCATATGGTTTTTATTGGCATTTAAAAGTTAAAAATATTTGTATAGGTTTTATTTTATTATATTTTTAAATAACAAGTTAAAAGTTAAGAGATGTATGTAAAAGTAAAATATTTATATATATTTTTTATTTTAAAAATTAAAAAAAAAATATGAGAGAGAAAAGTTAAAAATACAACATATCAAAAAATCAGAAGTTTTTATTATGTAAAACATAAAGTTTCATATGTGAAAAATGAAAAGTGTTGGCATTATGATTGACAATTAGTAAAAAAAGCTGAATTCTTACTGCTGATTAGAAAAATTGTAGACATTATTATTGAGGACATTAACAATGTTGACATTTTCTTAAAAATTACTATGAAAAAACATAGTACACTTAATTAAATTTAAGCGGGCTAGCAAATATTAAACGTTTTCTGTGTGTTTTTGTTCATATAATAAAATTAAAAAACATATAAAAATAAGTAAAAAAAAGTATCAAAGTTATTTTTTTCTTTATTAAAAATAATATTTGGGTAGTATTAATATGATGTTTTACCATTGTGTATATTGAAAAAAGTTAAGAAAGTTGTATTCAGTAATGAAAAGGGTAAAGTGTTGACAACATCACTTACAACATTCTTTATATGAAGTGACATATTAATTTAAGCTTGATTGCTCCACTCTAATTTGCTTAACTCCACCCCAGCAGATGATCACAAGCAAATAAACAACATTTATGAGTATTGTCATTATTATTAATAAAATCTATAGTAACTTACATAGTAACTTATGCTTAAATTATTGGATTGCTGTTAGCCACCAATCCACTTAATATATTAAAGCCGGAATAAGTGCCACAGATATATTTATAAGATGAACATTTCAACAATCAGCTGTATATGCAATACCTTTTTCTATATACTATTATAATAAAAAATATTTTTTTGCACACTTTTTTATTGTAGATGTTTCAGTTTTGTTATTAAAAATAAGTTTGGCTTAAAAAGGTTGACATTGACACTTTTACGTTGTGAAAACAAATAAAAAAACTAATTTTTATTAGTAATAGCAAAGAAAAAATCTGGTTAAATTGAGATTTTTATTAAGCTTAATATTGAATTGTATTGCATTGGTCACAATTTTGTTGTGCTTTCTGGGTTTGCACCCCTGAACATTTTAAAAAAATGGGAATTAAGCTAGCACAACTAGAAAAAAACATAGGGGATTTTGAGTTTCAAGTCAACAGTGACCATGTTGACAAAGTGTTGACATAGGTGCTGTTGTCTAATTAGAAGGACTGGTCATGCCCAAAGCATGCGTCAAAATAATTCAGTACATTTTCTCTTTACAACCACAAACAAACACACAACTGCCTATCACAGGCAAAACTACCAACACCAAGTACATTTGATATTGACAAGCTCTTGGGAAAAACAAAGAAAATGTCATTAACTGGCTGGACCACTCAGCCGCAAAACTCTGCACCAGCTGCATCCTCCACAAAAAATGGGTCCAGGAAGCCAGCAGCGTCTGTACAAGGCCTCAGCTAACTGGTTTGCTACTTGGGTTGGCTCACAAACAGACAAACAGCTTGACAACTGGGAAAAGTTCAAAGCTGACATCACCCACAATTTCTGCGTCACTGAATCTCTCCAAGACATTTCAATACAGCTCAGCAATCTTCCTCAGAAGACCACTATCTTAGCTTATGCCAATAAATTTGAAGAAATAAACAGTAAAATCTAAACCCCAGCACAAGCTGACAACGTACATACTAGAGCCTCATTCATAAATAGAATAAAGCCCTCTGTTGCTGCCTTCATCCGCCCAGAGGCCAACACCTCTATGCCCCTGCTCATTGCAGAAGCCAAACACGCAGAAAACCACACAAACATGGAAGATGCTGCACATGACGGCAACTGCTCCTCAAACAGCAATGACAGAGACAACTCTAATGGCAACAAGCGCCAAAACACCAATCATAGCAACAGCAACTCCAATTTTAACAATGGCAATTGTAGCCAAAGCGCAAACCGCTCCTGTCCCAAGAAAGAGGACACTGCTGAAGTTAATAATGACAAAATAGCAACCCACTATGAATCTGACCCCACATTCTCTGATCTTGAAGGTCTCAAAATAGAGGAACAGGGAAAAGAGGAGGAGTAACAGGCTTAAGTGCCCCTGTCTCCCCCCAAATCAACAAGAAATTGTACCAAGGTACAAACTTTGCTGCAAGAATCCCACATGTCTCGCAAACTTCTATCTTTATGAACTTAAAATTAAAGATTGCTTAAAACTTCTTGTCTATCCATCCACTTATAAATCACACACACACAAAATTTTATTTGACTCTGATACACAACACACCATGGCAAGCAAACCATTTGTAACCAAGTACAAAATGCCAGTTGTTGAGCAACTTGGATTATTGCTGGTATGTTCAAAGCAACAGATAGATGTTAGCCTTGCCAATGTACTCTACCTAATCCTATGCAAGAGCACTACAGACTACAATAGAATAGAACTTTGAAGATAATTACGTTTATTGGAACTGGAGTACAATCTACTTGGCAGCTGTAATCTATCCAAGTACAACTAAGAACTTGTTTTCATCCTTTTGGGTGTCTGTATCAATATATACTGCAACAATCCTTGTTCTTGTCCTTTCAGACATTTAGCAGTGGCTACCTTTGCAATAGGTCCATCATTGCTGGCTGCGCCTATCCTGATTGGCTTTCCTTGGTATGTGTGCTGCTACTGGCCTTAGCAAGGTGTACAGGGCACTTCATCTACAGCCTGCACTCTCCTTGAGCTAGCCTACTGGCAGTTATTGATTGGCTGTATCCTTACGCGCCTATTATTGCACTAGGAAGCTATGCCATATTTGGTCAATGCTTATAAATGGTCCCTGTTCTGTCCTCCTACATTGGAAGGTAGAATCCCAGTATTCCTGCTTTTCCATTTCCAGGGCTTAATCAGTGATCTTTTTCTGGCTGGAGAGCATTCTGCTTATTAATATGATGGTTTGAATTGGGGATTATATGCTGTATAATAGCTGACTCAATCCAATATTGACCTGAGATTTATCTGGCATGTAAAGCTGACCCAAACCAATAAGGAACCAATTATAAGTTGTGTGATGCTGATCCAAACTCAGTATTTCCTAGTCATTTGTGCATCACTTGTTTGATATACTCATATACGCTCTTCAGGCTGGGTGGGACTGAGTTCATACAACATCCAGTAGGATGGAATGAGCGGTATACAATTGATGATTTAAAGATTACACACTGTGTAATCAATGATAATCACTAGAGCAACTAACCATTATGTGGTGTATAATACTTATATCAATTATAATAAACTAGTCATTATACGGTGTATAATCACTAAACATATAGGAATGAGGATCAAATGATAATATAGTGTGTAACTGATAAAGATCTGTGTGTGATGATTAGCCTGATTATTTGTGGTCAATCAGCCTAATCTCACATTTCCCCCCTCTTGACCATAAATAGGGAGGGTAAGAAGAGAGTCAGACATAATGGCTTTCTCTACTATGTCTTCCTGCCTCAGCACCAAAGAAGAATATCAAGAGTTCCTGACAACCATTTCAGAGGAGCGTTGGCTGGAGTTTAATTGCCAGAGCAAGGAGGCACGCTGCCTCTAGTTCTACAGGTGGTGTTTGCTGCGCGCTCATGAGAACAATACTTGTTTGGAGCTGTCTTTAGCCACCACCGTGGTGACAAACCCATTTCAGCGCCCCCACTGCCCCATCTTAGAGCAGGAGGTTGCGCAGGAGAATTGTCCTCCTTTGGTAGTTGGGGGTGCAAATTGGGCTTCATTGGTAGACCCAGAAGCTTGGCAAGCTAGGGCAATTGTTCCCTGCCCTCCTACTGTGCCCTATACGCCTGAGCCAGCCTTTTTGGGGTCTGTGGTACTCTCATATGACCCAGATCATGTGGACTTTGAGGTGAATAGCCTGTTCCAGGGCTATGAGCTTCTAAGTGAGTTCCTCTTTGTCCTTCTTTCTTGTGGGCAGGGGATAGATATCCACTCCCGTCTCTGGCACTTGGAGCAGTATCATCCTCCTGATGTCTGTTATGTGGCCTTTTGTGAGTTGGCCTGGTCCTTAGAGGGAGTCCTGGTAGAGCTGCCCCGCTTCAACATGGCATTGTATGCCAAGTAAGCCTGGGTCATAGATTTCAACCACACTGTAGTTTGAGTCTGGTCCTGTGCTTGGGGGCCCAGTCCCAACTCTACTTGCCAGTGGAGGCTTTGGTGTACTGATAACCAGCACAATTGGCTGGCTGCTGCCATCAACCTCACCTTGGAAAAGCTGAAGACTGGGGATCCTGCCCAATATCTCTCATACATGGCTCTGTTGGGCAATCTTTTTCTGGTCCCTAAGCCTTTGCTTCCTTGTGGTTCCTTGGGCCAGATGCAGGACATTCTGGAGTTCTACTATTGTGAGGTGTTGCGCTGTCAGCAGGTTCTTCTGGTTGATTATCTTTTGGAGAGATTTATTGTGGAGTGCCTGGTTTTGGGGGCGTGCTTCCCCATTGAGTGAGGTCTGGGTCGCCTGGCAGATGGGGAGTTGGCCTTGACCATGCCCATCATGCACTGGGGGCAGCTCTCCCCCAAGGTGAGGCACATGTGGCTTCATAATGTTGTTATTCTTTATCAGGTGGTGGCCACCCACGCTTTCAGTGACTATGTGGATGCTACCACTCATCACGTCCCTGAGGAGCCTGAAGAGGACGCTCAGTAATAAAGTTTTATAGGACTATGTCATTTTCCAATATTTTGCACATTTTATATCTTTTTATGCTTTTCTTATTATGATCTATAGGATGTGTGTATATTGCTTACTATTATTTTCTTTTATGACAAGATCAAGAAGGTGTTTAATTAGAACCTTTCTTTGGGATGCAGAATGGGCGTAAAAACTTTGCATGTATGCGGTTGAATATGTGTCCACTATCCTTATCCTTGATGGTGTAGGCGTCAGATGAGGTTTTCTCTATGATCTCAAAGGGGCCTACCCATAGCTTGTCTAGTTTATGAGATCTACCTGCGCTTCAAGTGTCACAGAATATGACCCCCTACCCTACCCCAAAAGAGGGCAATGGGGCTCTACTAGTGGAGTCCCTCTCAAATCTGGCTTGGGTCTTAATAGCTGGTTTTCTAAAAGCAGATGCCTGAAATTTGATGAGGGTTTGGCTAGTTGACCTAGGTACTGGTTGTAGAAAAGTTGCCCAGGGTCACCTGTGGCTGAGTATAGGACAGGCAGAATGGCAGAATAACATCCATACATCACTTAAAATGGAGATGCTCCTGTGTTTGAGTGAAGAAAAAATTTGTACACAAACACTGCTACTCCTAAGTACGCTTCCTAGGAAGATTACACAATAACACTAATTTCTGGAGGATCTGGGTTAGGGTACTGCTGGCGCACTCCATCATCCCATTGGTTTCAGGGTGATATGGGGTGGAGAGTACCCCACAAACTCCCATGAGGTCATTCACTCTTGATATCACTGAGGCTTTAAAGTTAGTCCCATTATCTGAGAGTAGGAACTGTGAGCAGCTGTGGCGTAGTATAATGGCCTCCAAGACAAATTGTGCAGTAGAAGGAGCATCTACCTTTCTGAGAGGCCAGGCTTCTACCCACTTAGTGAGGTAATATATAGCCAATATCACAGAAAAAAGTCAGGGCCGCTATGCTGGAGTGGTCCCACTACGTCCATAGATATGGCATGCCAGGCAAAATGGGGCTGCACCATCTGGTAAGTTGTGCTTTTCTGTAGTGGCTTATTCACTTGGCATTTGATGCAGCATTTAATTGTCTCTTGAATGTTGAAATTCATTGCTTCCCAGAAGTAGGTGCAATACAGGATTCTTATTTTTCCAAAAGGCTCCATGGCCTGTTGCCTTGTGAGCAGCTGTGACAATACTATTAATTTTGGAGGGAGGAGGGAATATGAGTTCCTTGCCATCCACCAACTTGTGAAGTACACCATTGAATAGTACTGTATCCTTTTGGAAGTCTTTTAGGATATGCTGTACTTTCTTGGGCTTGCCAGTAAACTCCCCAGTCATCATCTTGTGGTACAATTGATCCTCTAATGGGCTCACTAAGGCCACAGTAGGTAAGCGTGATAGCAGTCTTTGTTCTAGTGCTTGCTGCCAGGGCAATGGAGGATTTTGTAGTCCAAGGCCTGTAGTTTCAGCTCCCAAAAAGAAAGTTGGCCTTCTGGTTCTTTGATGCTCTGGAGCTAAGCTAGGAATGTGTGGTCTGTGATCACTGTGAACCGTACACCATGGATGTAGACCCAAAATTACTTGCATGTGTAGATGACTGCCAGACATTTGTGCTCTGTCACCTTGTAGTTGCTTTTGATAAGGAGCGCCTTTTGGGAAAGCTTCAAATATGGAATTAAGAAGAGAAGAAGTATATTTATTGGATAATGCTTTAGACTTATATAGCTTACACTGTGGCAGAGATTTTAGTTATATCAAACCCAGGGGCTGGTCATGTGCAGGATGGGTTCAAGTTGCTGGATACCAGGAAAGTCATGTGATATTGGTTTTTTACCATTTCTGGTATGTCAAATGGTATATTGGAAAGGCACCAAATTGGGCAATGACTGGATGTTGAGTGGGATGGCAGTAGCCAGAATTTTTTACATCCAGATCCTCAACACACCCCTCCCTTAAGGGGTTACTTGGGTACATCAGGAAGGGGCTTTGTCTTGACGGCTGCCGCCTGATGTTCCTGGAGTTATTTGCTAGTTGGCATCAAGCGGGTCAAGTGTTCTCCCTTGCTAGGGCAGAGGCGAGATCTGTGGTACTTCTTGGTGATGGGCTCTTTGGCGCCCTGGAACTTAACCAGGTAGGTGTTCCTGTCTGGTTAGTATTTTATGATTCTTCCTGTTCCTCTGTATACTGATTCTAGCTTCTTTCTGTTCCCAGCTAGGACCCAGATAGGGGAGTTGATGGGGAGTATGTCCTCTGTTGAGGTTAATTTTTAGGGTTTGAGCCTTTTAATTTCTGCTAGTTTGGCTTTGAGGTGTATGTGTTGTAGAGCTGGTGTTTGTTCTACTGTGGGAGGTTTCCTGGGGAAATCTTCACATACATTGATTATTGCAGGTGACTATTTCTGGTTTGTATCCATATGTTAGTTTGAACAGTGTGTAGCCTGTCCCTTGATTGGTGCCAACCCAGGATACTAATAATGCATGTTTCACGTAGAGTGGCCATGTGTCTTTGGATTTGCAATCCATTATTTTCTCAGGGGTTCTGATAAGGCTGCCATTAAGGCGTTCAACTCTGCTGTTGGCCTGTGGCCTGTAGGGCAATATTGTGAAATATTTGATATTCTTTGTTTTTAGGTTGTTGTTTACTATGTGGCCTTCTAACTCTTTTGCCCCATCTGTTATGATGTAGTCTGGGGTTCCATAGTTGGCTATGATTGCCTAGTTGATAAAGTGGTTGGTTGATTCTGCTTTGTGGTCCTTGGTTGCCCAGTCAATAGGCCAGCGTTTTGCAAAGTTAATGGTCACAATTAAGAAGAGTTGTTTTAATTTAGCTTCTGGGAAAGGTCCTAGTAGTCCAGCCTCCAAACCTTAAATGGTTCTGAGTCAGGTACTGGGTTGACTTTAGGTTGTGGAGCTTTGGTGCTTGAGTATTTTTCACACAATATGAACTTCTTTAGGAGTCAATGATGTCTTGTTTTAGGTTAGGCCACCATACTATTTCCTTTAGTGTGAGGTATAGGTTGTTAGCCTTTGTGTGTCCTAGTAGACAGTGGTGTCTTAGTATAGTGTCAACTCTTTGTGCGAGTGGAATGTAGAGAACGTTTTTGTCCTTGATGATTTAATATACAGTGCTATTTGACACGTGGAAGTGCTTCTCATTTTTTACTAGTGTATCATGGGTTAGTTGGTGTGTGGAGAGATCTTTTCCTTTTGTCTTGTACTCAGTGTTATATAGGTTTGGTCAATCTGGGTCCAGGTGGTCAGGGTGATCTTCTCTAGGTTGGCATAGCCTAGAGAGGGTATCAGCTGTGACCAGCTCTGCCCCCTTTTATACTGGATGTCCATATTAAGCTGTTCAAGCAGGGACATTCATTTGGTCTATTGCGTATAAGTGCGTTCTGAGTTTTAAAGTAGATTAAGGATTTATGTTCAGTTAGTACTCAGACGTTTAAATGTCCTTCTAGGTAACAACTCCATTTCTTGCATATGTGATATATTTCTTGGAATTATTTATTGTGTACAGGGCATGTCTGTTCAATGTTAGTTAGTTTTCTACTCTCATAACATACTGGCAGGAAATCTTGCTGCCCTGGCTGGCAGATGCATAGGACTGCGCCAATAGCAGTGTTGCTGGCATCTGACTTGAGCTTGTAGCACCTTTTATTGTTAGGGTATTGCAAGGTTGATGCTTCAACCAGAGCTTGCTTTAGTATCTGGAAATTCTTGTCACATTCAGGTGTCCAGATGAATTTTTTTTAGCATTACCTTGGTTAGGTCATTGATTTATGTAGTTATTTTTATGCAGTTGTTGATGTATTTCCTTAGGTAAGCTACCATTCCAAGAAAGCTTCTAACTTGTTTAACAGAGGCGGGGTGTTGCATTTTGTTTATGGCTTTAATTTTATCTGGGTCTGCTTTGATGCCACCATAAGAGACAATGTGGCCCAAGAACAAGAGTACATTTTTCATAAATTGGCACTTTCTAGGCTTTGCATAGATCTTGTGCTTTAAAAGTCAATCAAGTTTCTTGCAGACATGTTTGAGGTGTTTCTCTTTAGTTTTTGAGAATATGATGATATTGTCAAGGTAGCATAATGTATTTGAGAGACCATTTGGTGCTTGGTTCATCATAGTGACAAAAATTGCAAGAGTGTTGGTCATCCCAAAGTTTATTACTATACACCCAAAGGATCCAAATTGTGTTTGGAATGCAGTTTTTGGTATGTCCCTTTCTTTTACTTCTACTTGGTTGTAACCTGAGGTGAGGTTAATTTTGGAGAAAATTTTGGCTCCAGAGAGCCTTGCAAATAAATCCTCTATAAGTGAAAGGGGATATTTATTTTTAACTATGCCTGCATTGAGAGCTCTGCAGTCTGTTACTAGACGTAGAGTGCCTTCCTTTTTCTTTACAAAGAATACTGCTGCCCCCATGGGGATTTAGACAGGAGGATGAAGCCTTTAGCTAAGTTGTCCTCAATATGTGTTTTGAGGGTTTGGGTCTCCATGGGAGAGAGTCTGTATAGGGGTGCCAGTTTAGGCATTCCTTTGCATAGGCTGATGTCATGCTTGATTTCCTGCTTGGGGGGGTAATTCTGTGAGTTCTTCTTTAAATACATGAGTGTATTTGTTTAGAAGAGCTGCAAGTTCTGGGCATTGGATCTTTTGTGTTTGTATGTTATTGAATTTGGTGTACGTCATTATGTGGAGGATACTGTCTTTGGTTAGATGTTCTAAGTTGTCTTGATTTATGACTTGGACAAATACTGTGTCTCTTAGGATGAGATTGGTAGGTTCTTTGAGAATGTTGAAATTAACTACATTGTGTTTTATGGTCATGGTTTTTGTTTTCCAACATATGCTGGGATTCACTCAGGTGAACCAGTTCATGACTGCTACAATGTTGTAGTTTATGTTGTTCATGACAAGTCCTTTAATGGACGTTTGGATGCCTTGGAGGTCAATTCTGAAGGGAGTTGTTTTGTCTTCAAGTAGAACTTTTGATTTATCTGCCATTCTGGCATATTTGAAGTTGTATTTGACAACTGGTATTTTGTATTTGGTTACAAATGGTTTGATAACCATGGTGTGTTGTGCACCAGAGTCAGATAAAATTTTATGTGTATGAGATTTGTAAGTGCATGGGTAGACAAGAAGTTGTGAGTTATCTTTAATTTTTATGTTCATAAAAATGGGGGATTGCGGGACATGTGGGATGCGAGTAGTAAAGTTTGTGCCTTGGTACTTCTTCTTGTTGTTTTGGGGAGAGACAGGGCACTTAAGCCTGTTCTCCCTCCTCTTTTACCTGTTCCTCTGTTTTGAGACCTTCAAGGTCAGAGAATGTGAGGTTGGATTCATAGCGGGTTGCTATTTTGGCATTGTTAACTTAAGTGGTGTCCTCTTTCTTGGGATGAGAGCAGTTTGCGCTTTGGCTGTGATTGCCATTGTTACAATTGGAGTTGCTGTTGCTATGATTGGTGTTTTGGCGCTTTTTGCCATTAGATTTGTCTCTGCCATTGCTGTTTGAAGAGCAGTTGCCGTTGTGTGTGGCATATTCCATGTTTGCACGTTTTTATGTGTGCTTGGCTTCTGCAATGAGCGGGGCATTGAGGTGTTGGCCTCTGGGAGGATGAGGGCAGCAACAGAGGGCTTCATTCTATTGATGAATGAGGCTCTAGTGTGTACATTTTCAGCTTGTGCTGGGGCTTAGATTTTACAGTGTATTTCTTCAAATTCATTGGCATAAGCTGTGATGGTGGTCTTCTGAGGAAGATTGCTGAGCTGTATTGCAATGTCTTTGAGAGACTCAGTGACGTGGAAATTGTGGGTGATGTTGGCTTTAAACTATTCCCAGCTTTCAAGCTTTTTGTCTGTTTTTTAGCCAACCCAGGTGGCAAACCAGTTAGCTGCAGCCATGTATAGGCGCTTACTGGCTTCTTGGACCCATTTTTTGTGGGGAATGCAGCTGGCGCAGAGTTTTGCAGCTGAGTGGTCCAGCCAGTTAATGACATTTTCTTTGTTTTTTCCAAAGAACTTGTCAATACCAATGTACTTGGTGTTGGTAACTTTGCATGTGATAGGAGGTTGTGTGTTTGTTTGTGTTTGTAGAGAGCAACTGTATTGAATTATCTTGGCGCATGCTTTGGGCATGACCAGTCCTTCAAATACAGTGCATCCACTAGGAATATCCTCATTGATGTTATGGGCGCGTAAGTACATTTTCCAGATGTCCTGGGATGTGGCCTGATTGAGTACGTGAGCAAAGGTGGGCAGGTTCTGTTCAGTCATTTTCTCTTTCATTGGCATGGTCAAAAACTGTAGCTGCTATCAGTGATAAGGAGCGCCTTTGGGGGAAGCTTCAAATATGGAATTAAGAAGAGAAGAAGTATATTTTATTGGGGTAATGCTTTAGACTTACATAGCTTTAGCTGTGGCAGAGATTTTAGTTAGATCAAACCCAGGGGCTGGTCATGTGCAGGATGGTTTTGAGTTGCTGGATACCTGGACAGTCATTTGATATTGGTTTGTTGCCATTTCTGGTATGTCAAATGGTATATTAGAAAGGCACCAAATTGGGCAATGACTGGATGTTAATTGGGTTGACGGTAGCCAGAATACTTGTACATCTAGATCCTTGACACTTTCATGGACGTTTAAAGTTCTACTGGTGTATGTCACAGGGTGTTTGATTCCTTTGTTGTCAATCTGAGATAGTACAGCCCCAACTGCTGTAAGTGAGGCATTGGTATGGATTAAAAAGGGTCTGTCATAGTCTGGGTACATTAGGACAGGGTTGCTTGACAATGCCAAGTGTAGTTTGTTGAAGGCTTCCTGACATTGCTTACTCCATACAAAGTCAACTCCTGGTTTCAGCAAGTGGAAGAGAGGTTCTCCAATGGCTGTAAAGCGTGGGATGAAGCTCCAATAGTAACCAACCATGCCCAAGAAGACCTGTATGTTGTGTTTCAACTCAGGTTGCTTCATCTTAGAGATGGCTTCAGTTTTTATAGGCTGGGGCCTCAGGCCATGACTATCTATGACAAATCCCAGTTATTCCAGCTGTTCTTTGAAGAAATGGCATTTGTGCGGCTTTATCTTGAGATTGGCGGCAACTAGCCTCTTGAAGACCTCTTTAAGGTGAGCTAGATGCTCAGTGAAAGTCCTAGAGAAGACATTGATGTTGTCCAAGTAAACTAGGACACAGGAGAGTTTAAGGTCACCAAGAATGGTGTCCATAGTTTGTTGGAAGGTATCAGGGTCATTGCACAGCCCTTGCAGCATCCTCATTGGTTGGAATAGTCCTTGGGAGGTTATGATGGCGCATTTTTCCTGCTCCTTGGGGGGCAGTTTGATCTGCTAATAACCCAATATGAGGTCCATAGCAGAGAAGTACTTGGTGCCTCTGAGGCGGTCTAATACATTGTCTATGCAGGGCAAGGGTTATGAGTCCTTTTTGGGAACCTTGTTGAGACGTCAATAGTTGATGACAACTTTTTTGGAACCATCCTTCTTCTTGACAATCAGAATAGGGGACGCCTAAAGACTTTTGGACAGAACTAACATGCCTTGTTTCAGCAACTTGCTGACTTCTTCAGAGACAACTCTCTTGTTTTCTTTTGACTATTGTATGAGGTGCATGCATATTGGAGGAGTGGACCCTGTATCAATGTGATGGGTTACTTATAGCACAACCCAGGTCATGATTGCTTTCAGCAAAGATTGTTCAGTACTTCTCTAACAACAATCATGACAGAGATTGTTCCTCAGGGCCAAGTGAGGAAAGATCTGCTAGGAGTGGAGTCAGTTGAACTGCTAGCTCAGGGTTGTCCAGTATACCCATTTCCTCAAATGTACCAAACCTATTAACCTCAGATAATTCCTCTGTAGGGTAGAGATGTAGGAAGCCTACCACTTAATATTTATTGATAGAAAGCGCTTTCTTTGTGAGATTAGCCAAGAGGACATGGATATCTTGTTAGTCAGGGGTAAAAATGCCTGGCTCAATGCATAGTTCAAAGTAAGAACACCCTCAGGGCTTTATGACTTCCTCATAGAGTCCTTCAGGGACAACCACAGACAACCCAGTCTTGGCAATTTTCTGGTTCCCAGGTTCCAAGGAAAATGCAGATCTGGTTCTTAATGGGATACCTTTATGCTCCAGGATCTGGTTAGGGGGTTTCCTTCTGTGTTTTCCAACAATTTTGTATTCAACAGGGACAATCCCATTGGCGTAAGCCAGATTGACAGACTTACAGGACTTGGGTATGGTGTCTTGTCCTTCCTAACTGAAGAACAAGGGCAGGGTTTAACCCAGGATTTTGAAGGTGACAAGACCCCAATGTGTCATGGCCCCATATTTCACCAGGAAGGAGGTAATTATGAGGAAACTATAGGTGTTTTTTGGCAGTCCAACTGCTGGAGCAGATACTGTGATGGAACCAAATTGCATAGGTAGTGCACTGTATGCTCCCACAGAGTAAGAGGGCTCATTACCAGCTATAAAAATAGCAATCTGTAGTCTACATCTGGGGCTATACCCAGTTTCTTCACCATCTTAGTAGAGATGATGTTGAACAGGGCACCACTATCCACAATTGCTCAAATGTGATACTTGTTAACCAAGATGTCAATGTATGTGCAATCAATATAAGGGTCATTGAGGCTTTTTAATGTGTGTATTCCGTTTTCCTCATCACTCTCTAAGGTGCAGAGCAGGCTTTTGCAAATGTCAGGGTATGCGGACTTTAGCTCCTCCAGAGGGAAAGCTACTTGGATTGACTTCAGGTTCGGGGTATCATTGGAACATGGTGAACAGCAGTTTTCCCTGGCGTCCTGGATTTGAGCGGCATAAGGTTTCAAAACTTTGGTCAGGGCGGCCTCTTTATGCTGGGCTTTAGCTTGGGAGCAGGTAGTCACAGCGTAAAGGTTGTTGGCTACAACCATGCGTATTGTGTCCTCTTGTAGATATTCAGGGTGGTGCACTTTAGGACCAGGTTTGATAGGAAGTTTGAGAGCTTTGGCGGAGATAGAATTTCCCTCTTCCACTCCGCCTTGGCTTTTCCCTCATTGGCAGCAGTGGGATGGTTCTGCACAATGTGTACCTTCTTGATGTTATTCAGAAATCTTGGTTTTCAATGCCCTGCTGTATTGCAGGCAATGCAATAGAGGCCCTTTATGTCAGGAGGGTGGGAAGAGGAAAGAACAGTATCTTCCTTCTGGTAGTGTGGTTTCCCATGGACTGTCTTTGGCTGCTTGGGCTCAGGTCTATTGAGGGGACCAAAAGTTTCAGCATGGTTACGTAGACAGTCTACAATCTCTGACATTTCCTTGCCCTTGGCATAGGCAGGGGCCATTTCATGGTATATTTTCTTGTAGGGATGGGTTGCCTGTTTCATTGCAGCACAGATTTCAAATGTTGAAACTGTGCCAGAACCTAGGAGCACTAATGCGACATGATAGAAATGCTCTGCAAATTCCTGCAGTGTTTCCCCTGGGGAAAACTTTATAGCTCTGAATTCAGACTTCCTAGTGAAGAGGATCTCCTCTCCACCAAACCCCTTGATTAAAGCTTGTTTTGCTTCTTGATAGCTCCAGTTGGTTGCAGGTAGTTGTGGCATCACCAGATTGACACTTACTGCGTCTAGTGTGGTGATGAGAGTGGTTGCCTTCTGGTGGTCACTGGTGCCTGTCATGGCCATTTTGAAAAGCCTGAGGAAGAAGTGTAAATTTCCTTGCTTATAAAATTTGGGGAGGTTGAGAGGCTTGAATTGTTTGTTTGTGATCAAAGGCTCAGTGGGCTGGTGGGTAGAGGCAGTCAATTTCCTATCTGCTGTGTAGCTACGCCTAGCCCTAGGCATAGCTTTGGGTGTGAATGACTCTCTGTTTGGAAGGGTGGTGAAAACTTCAGGAATCACCCTGATTGTATGTTCCTCTTCCTCTGAGAGGTCATCAGCATCCTCATAATGGTCAGTTGGCATAGATGATGAGGTCTGTTGGCTGGTAGTGATGCACTTGCAGCTTTTTGCTTCCAGTAGGTGTACCTGGGCTTCCATTCTTGCCGGGCATTCATGGACGTTCATATTGTCCATCTGGAGGTTTTGCTGGTGGAGATCAGACTCTACACCAACTGTAGTTTTGAACAAGCATGAGATGACATTCCTCATAGTTGCTTGTTCTACCTGTAGAGCCATTATTGTGTTGTGAGCTCTGGCAAATTCCTCCTTGTATCCTCTGCTTATTGTTTCAAGGCTTTCCACTTTTGTCTCCAGTGCTGTAACTCTGGCATTGTTTGGGCACGTCAACATTTTAGATGTGGAAGAGCAGTATACCTTCAATTGACAGTCCACCTTTGCTTCTAGTCTCTGGAAGCCATACAGAACGTACTTTTCAAATTGATGGAGTCTTGAACTGAGCTGTTCTACCTCCTTGTCCAAGGAGATAACTGTAAAGTTACACCTCCCCCTTGGACCTCTACTTCAATTCTCACTAAATGCTTGGGAATCTCTGCCAAAATTACTCCTGGATATCTTCCAAATATTTACTGAAAAAATCCCAAGAAAGGTTCTCACACTATTAATTGCTAAAAGAGTCTGAGAATGCCCCACCTAACTCACCCAAGAGACACCTCTGGTTAAATATCATGTGCAAGAGCGGCTGGGAGCAGTGGTAATTGCATTCAAGACAGGTTCCTCAATTTTTAGCTGAGTCAGTTTTCCCTTTGATTTTGTCCATTTGGATTTTTCCAGATTTTCCTACCTCAAGAGATGCATCCATATTCCTTCATATCATTGGCCAATCAGTTTTGGTCATTCAACTTCTCACCCAAATTCTATCTCCTCCCTTTAAATGAATGTAAGAGTTGTGAAAGACCTTGCTTAATCATTCTCTACTCTAATAAAGTTTGAAATTTGTTAGTTTAATTTGTCCATTTGGTTTTTTCTGTTGCTCTTGGTGTTCAGTTGATTCCTTCCCCCCACTTTGGCTTTCCAGGAATTGTTGACAACAACCTTTTAGTTGTTGCTGAAACCGCAATTTTTATTATGGTTGAGAGCTTGATTTTATTTCCTCTTAACCTGCTCCCAATTCTCACAATAACGCCTTGGTCAGTGGTAGCCAAGTCTTCTGACACACGCACGCTGAATTTATCTGACTCAGCACAGAGCTTGTGTACATCCTGAAGCCATGCCAGGAGGCCCCACAAGCGTTCATGGCCTTTTATACCATAGACCTGAACTTTGTGTTGAGGATGTCAATCAGTTCATTGATACAGGCATGAGCATTCCCCCCATGGACTGATTAGACAAAACCACAGTGTGCATCTCCAAAAAGAGGTGTTGGCTGTGGCCCACTGGTCAGCCCAATCATAACAGCAAGAGAGGAGGGCGTCACCCAAAGAAGACAACTCAAGATTCTGGTGTGCAGTAACAAGTTGGAGCTGTTTAACAGAAGGCTATATAAAGCCAGCGGGTATTCCACAGTGTGTTCTCCTCCAGAAAGGCACTCCTGGAGGGCCTGGAAAGAAGCGTTTTGGTATAGCTAGTAGAGCTGCCAACAGAACTCCTGATCTCAATAATAAAAGAAGATAGAAAGTGTCTGGTCAGGGTGGTTGGAAAGATGGAGGCAGAAACCACAAAGGAGAGCTTCAGCCAGCTCTACAATCTTTGTGCAATCATAGGAACTAACCAAGGCAGGGCTATCAGAAACAGAGGGCAGAGGAGCCACAACCAAAGGGATGGTTGTGGTAGGGTGAACAACCACAAGGTTGCTCACAGAAAATATAGGAGCACACTAACTGTCAGATGATTTTATTTCATACACATGCTTATTGGCAAAGCTGGGTGGAGGTGGAGCCAAGGAAGATATTTGGCAAACGGGGACAGCTTCTGTGGGCATTGGCAGAGGCTTGATTTTGAGTGAGC
Source organism: Entomophthora muscae (assembly GCA_014839935.2). Lineage (NCBI taxonomy): Eukaryota > Fungi > Entomophthoromycota > Entomophthoromycetes > Entomophthorales > Entomophthoraceae > Entomophthora > Entomophthora muscae. The sequence continues at coordinate 11,018 of QTSX02004519.1, read as the reverse complement.
ACCAATGTTGAGCAAATTGGGTTATTGCTGATATTTTCAAAGCTACAGATAGATGTTAGCCTTGCCAATGTACTCTACCTAATCCTATGCAAGAGCACTACAGACTACAATAGAATAGAACATTGAAGATAGTTACTTTTATTGGGACTGGAGTACAATCTAGTTGGCAGCTGTAATCTATCCAAGTGTAACTAAAAACTTTTTTTCATCCTTTTGGGTGTCTGTATCATATATACTGCAACAATCCTTGTTCTTGTCCTTTCAGACAGTTCTCAGTGGCTACCTTTGCAATAGGTCCATCATTGCTGGCTGCGCCTATCCTGATTGGCTTTCCTTGGTATGTGTGCTGCTACTGGCCTTAGCAAGGTGTACAGGGCACTCCATCTACAGCCTGCACTCTCATTGAGCTAGCCTACTGGCAGTTATTGATTGGCTGTATCCTTATGCGCCAATTATTGCACTAGGAAACTATGCCATATTTGGTTGATGCTTATAAATGGTCCCTGTTCTGTCCTCCTACATTGGAAGGTAGAATCCCAGTATTCCTGTTTCTTCTTTTCCAGGGCTTAATCAGTGATCTTTTTCTGGCTGGCGAGCATTCTGCTTATTAATATGACAGTTTTTAATTGTGAATTATACACTGTATAATAGCTGACTCAATCCAATATTGACCTGTGATTTATCTGCTGTGTAAAGCTGACCCAAACCAATAAGGAACCAATTATATGCCGTGTGATGCTGATCCAAACTTGGTATTTCCTAGTTATTTATGCATCACTTGTTTGATATACTCATATATGCCCTTCAGGATGGGTGGGACTGAGTTCATACAACATCCAGTAGGATGGAATGAGCGGTATACAATTGATAATTTAAAGATTACACGCTGTGTAATCAATGATAATCACTATAGCGACTAACCATTATGTGGTGTATAATACTTATATCAATTATAATAAACTAGTCATTATACGGTGTATAATCACTGCACATATAGGAATGAGGATCAAATGATAATATAGTGTGTAACTGATAAAGATCTGTGTGTGATGATTAGCCTGATCATTTTTGGTCAATCAGCTTAATCTCACTCCAGTTGTCAAATCCAACTTCAAATATGCCAGAATGACAGACAAATCAAAAGTTTTACTAGAAGACAAAACAAATCCCTTAAGAATTGACCTCCAAGGCATACAAACATCCATTAAAGGACTTGTCATGATCAACATAAACTATGACATTTGTTGAGTATATACTTCTTAGAAGTATAATAAACAAGATAAAGGGGGAAATTAAGAAGATAATGATACTTTATTGGATATGAATATAGGATTATATATAGTATCATGGGAAGCCACATACTGTCCATGTATGTCATGGTAGTCATGGGGCTTATCCAAGAAATTTTTTATCTTAAGTCACAAGGCTTGTTCAAGTTGTGTTCCTCTTAGGATTTGGAATGTTTGATCCCAGTAATAGATGTTCAAATGATAGTAGTGCCACCAACTTAATGAATAGTTGGGGAATCATTTGGCAAGTCACTCAGGGAATTAATTCCCCAAGAGGGAGTAATTGAAGATGTTGCAACATTTGTAAAGAAAAAGAAGGCTCACTCTGTCTGTTAACAGAATACAGAGATCTCAATGCAAGCACAGTAAAAAATAAATATCCCCTTTCACTTATAGAGGATCTATTTGCAAGGCTCTCTGGAGCCAAAATTTTCTCCAAAATTAACCTCACCTCAGGTTACAACCAAGTAGAAGTAAAAGAAAGGGACATACCAAAAACTGCATTCCAAACACAATTTGGATCCTTTGGGTGTATAGTAATAAACTTTGGGATGACCAACACTCTTGCAATGTTTGTCACTATGATGAACCAAGCACCAAATGGTCTCTCAAATACATTATGCTACCTTGACAATATCATCATATTCTCAAAAACTAAAGAGAAACACCTCAAACATGTCTGCAAGAAACTTGATTGACTTGTAAAGCACAAGATCTATGCAAAGCTTAGAAAGTGCCAATTTATGAAAAATGTACTCTTGTTCTTGGGCCACATTGTCTCTGATGGTGGCATCAAAGCAGACCCAGATAAAATTAAAGCCATAAACAAAATGCAACACCCTGCCTCTGTTAAACAAGTTAGAATCTTTCTTGGAATGGTAGCTTACCTAAGGAAATACATCAACAACTGCATAAAAATAACTACATAAATCAATGACCTAACCAAGGTAATGCTAAAAAAAATTCATCTGGACACCTGAATGTGACAAGAATTTCCAGATACTAAAGCAAGCTCTGGTTGAAGCATCAACCTTGCAATACCCTAACAATAAAAGGTGCTACAAGCTCAAGTCAGATGCCAGCAACACTGCTATTGGCGCAGTCCTATGCATCTGCCAGCCAGGGCAGCAAGATTTCCTGCCAGTATGTTATGAGAGTAGAAAACTAACTAACATTGAACAGACATGCCCTGTACACAATAAATAATTCCAAGAAATATATCACATATGCAAGAAATGGAGTTGTTACCTAGAAGGACATTTAAACGTCTGAGTACTAACTGAACATAAATCCTTAATCTACTTTAAAACTCAGAACGCACTTATACGCAATAGACCAAATGAATGTCCCTGCTTGAACAGCTTAATATGGACATCCAGTATAAAAGGGGGCAGAGCTGGTCACAGCTGATACCCTCTCTAGGCTATGCCAACCTAGAGAAGATCACCCTGACCACCTGGACCCAGATTGGCCAAACCTATATAACACTGAGTACAAGACAAAAGGAAAATATCCCTCCACACACCAACCACTCCATGATACACTAGTAAGTATGAAAAATATTTCCATGTATCAAATGGCACTGTATATTGAATCATCAAGGACAATAAGTTCTCTACATTTCACTTGCACAAAGAGTTGACACTATACTAAGACACCACCGTCTACTAGGACACACAAAGGCTAACAACCTATATCTCACATTAAAAGAGATAGTATGGTGGCCCAATCTAAAGCAAGACATAATCAATGTTCTAAAAAAGTGAACAGTTTGTGAAAAATACGCCAGCACCAAGGCTCCACAGCCAACAGTTAACCCAGTACCCAACCCTGAACCATTTAAGGTTTGGGGACTGGACGTACTAGGATCTTTCCCAGAAGCTAAAGAAAAGCAACGCTTCTTAATTGTGACCATTAACTTTGCAAAACGGTGGCCTATTGGCTGGGCAACCAAGGACCACAAAGCAGAATCAACCAACCACTTTATCAACTAGGCAATCATAGCCAACTATGGAACCTCAGACTACATCATAACTGATGGAGCCACAGAACTTTCAGGACACATGGTGAATGATAACTTAAAATCAAAGAATATCAAACATTCCACAACCTCACCTTAAAAGCCACAAGCCAACAGCAGAGCTGAACGCCTAAACAGCAGCCTCACCAGAACTCTTGAGAAAATAATGGATGGCAAAGCCGGAGACACATGGCCACTATATATGAAACATGCATTATTAGTATCACGGGTACACACTAACCAAGGGACAGGCTACTCACCATTTGAATTAACATATGGATACAAACCAGATATAGTCACCCGCAATAACTGACCCTATGTAAAGATTCTGTTGGGAAACCCCCCCCCCACAGTGGAACAAGTCCCAGAACTACAACACATACACCTCAAAGCTAATATAGTAGAAAACAAGATATTCAAAGCACAAAAGGTGACCTCCATCAAGGAACCGCTCTGGATCAACTCCCCTGTATGGTTTCTTGCTGAAAACAGAAAGAAACTGGATTTGGTACAGAGAGGACCTGGAAGGATTGTCAAATACAGACCAGACAGAAATACCTACCTAGTCAAGTTCCAAGGCACCAAAGATCCTGTCATCAAGAAATACCACAGATCCTGTCTTTGCCTCAGCAAAGGGGAACACTCAACTTAGCTATTACCCACTAGCAAACAACTCCAGAAACATCAGGCGGCAGCTGTCACAACTAAGCCCCCTCCTGATATACCAGAGTAACCCCTTAAGGGAGGAGTGTGTTGAGGAGCTGGATGTACAAGTATTCTTGCTGTTGCCAACACAAGTAACATCCAGTCATTGCCTGGTTTGGTGCCAATTCAATGCTTGGTTTGACATTCCAGAAATGGCAACAAACCAATATCACATGGCTTGTCCAGGTATCCAGCAACTTGAATCCAACCCGCACATGACCTCCCTTATCTTTGATCTGATTTAAGTCCCTGCCACAGTGCACACAATATATAAGCTTGAAATATTATCCAATAAGATTACTCTTCTTCTCTAAACCTATCTTCTAAGCTTCCCCAGAAGTTGCTCCTCATCACTACAATGGTTTGAAATAAGAAACCTAGCTAGTGCCTAGAATGCCTGCTACTAATGTTGGTGGTGGCTTGGGTATATTGGCTTTGCTACTATGTATGACTTTCTTCTTGATCTCCTACAACACTAACTTGGTCCTCTTGGTTGTGATTCCTGCTATGAAGAATGTGTGTGGTACTCCTGGATTGATGAAAATGGCCACCTTGCCTGAAAACTTTATGTAATACTGGAGGGAGTACAGAGACCTGATTCTGGTGAAGTGGGTTCCTGAAAACTGTCTTTATAAGTGACATGATGGCTATCAATATTATTATAAATATGTCATGAACTTTCCATCTTTAACAAACTTGTTCAGTCAGCGGAGCGGTGGAGGAGCAGTGAAATGGCAGGGCCAGATAAAGCACTGGTCTCAACTTTATAAGGTAGGAGGTTGTGTGGTCTGGGGAGGAAACATTTGCCCATGTGATGGGTCATGGAGTCAATGAGTCCAGTTGTTGTCAAGTGAAATATGCTTAAACATTCAGGAAACAGCAAGGAAGATGGACTGTCAGTGATGGCAGCACTTCCTACCTGTAGGCTGGGAGGAGGAGTCAGAGAAGAGATGGGCATAAACCAGGCTTGATTTTGTTTGCCATCTATTAGAGCAGGCTGATGAATGTACTACTGGCTTTTACAGATCACCCAAGAGTGTGGTTCTTTGTATCTGTCCAAGGGAATGCCAGGCATTGAGAGCTCAGTGTGTAGAGAGTAGCTGTCACTAATTATTGGTGGGCTAGTTTCAAAAACTGGCAGTTTGCTGGATTTCTCTAGAGCTTGGTTTTAAAAATATGATTTAAGCTGTAGTATTGCTACTAGGGAATGGGAAATAAATCAACTGAACTAAAGGTTCATAGCAATCTTTATTATAAAATAACTATGCCTATCATCTAGGGGAATTGGGTTTTTTATAATCAGAGAGTGGGCCTCCAGCTTCCTTAGGCTTGTCTGGGGTGAGCTTGTCCAAGGCTGTCAGATCTGGGCAAGAATTGAAGCATCTTCCTGACTGGACAGGCTTAAACTCCCTGAGAAGGGTTTGGCTGATTGCCCCTTTCCAATTCTGGGGGGTTGAGCTGGAAATGAACAGGTTTCCTCCACTATAATTAAATGGCATTGGGAGGCACCTTCTGCATCAGGGGGCTTCTTGGTCAGGGGGAAGACAACTAAATTAAGCCCTGCCCTAGGCATTAGCCCTGTGGCTGGGCCCAACTTTATGTTCAAGTTTGACCCTTGGGTGCATCCACAGCAGCCATCAAAACAATGATGGATCTGGCAATAAATCTGATCTCAGATATTAGTGTTTGGAATACTTTGAATTTATTAAAATTTAAAAAATATTTTTTACAAATTTATTTGCAAAATTCCCAGTGATTCATATTATGCAATAAAAAAGTGGTGTTAAGTAGTGGCAATTGCTTCAATTCCTTGTTGTAACTGTGCTGTATTAGCAAGTTACAAGAGGAAAATGTTTGGAAACTAGACAATAATCTTTATTGGGAGACATCAGTTATATAGTTTGCAGGTTCATTTTAAGAGGATCATGATTATGGCGATCAATCAATTGGATAGGGGGTGGCTTGATCCTTGTAATGAGTCAAGCACCAAATTGAGCTGTCCACCAAGTAGAGATCATCACTGGGCCTTGTTACCTTGTTTAGAAATTTGAGTGGCATAGGGTCTCTTGTGAAACTTTGCTGGGGGTCGACCCACTGTTTTGGCACCCTTAAAATCATGTTGGAGGTTTCAGTTTTGTAAAGAAAAAATGACCTTTTCTGTTCTAGGTTATTCCTGCTAATTAACCTTCTTTATCCCTAAACTTTATGAATTGATGTCAAAAACAATTAAAAAAGAATTATATGTTTTGTACTTTTATTAACCAGATCTTTTATCCCCAAAATCTGTAATATCAACTCGTTATAACCTCAGGAGTTAATATTGATATTTTTGGAGGTACAGTAGTTTTAAAAGCTATGGCGACAAGTGAAAACAATTCAGATTTAAATGAAATTAATTTTAAACAGATTTATATTGATTTACGATAGATTTGGATTCATTTCAATTTCATTTAAAGCTGAGTTCCTTTCGTTTAAATCTGAATTGTTTTCGCTTGTCGCCATAGCTTTTAAAACTACTGTATCTTTAATGACCACAAATCCAACAAAGAGACTAGTCAACCTTGAACAACTTTATAAGAACAGGTATGTTTCTGCTTAATAGTATATCTTATTTATTAAGAGAGTTTGAGCTTTGAATAATATCTAAAATAAATGGGTATGTTTATGATTTTTTGATTATAGAGACAAAAAGATTACGCTATTAATAATTTCAAACTATGATCCATACTAAGGATAAATAGCCTGTCGATTTTTATAAATAAATCCTAAAACGACATATAGAAGGTATGAAAAACGATAAATATAGTTGGTTGGAACAAACTTGTATAATAAAATTTGAGCTTATCTGGTAGCTTTAGCTCATACGGCACAAGATTAAGCTGGTTTGTGAACAGAAAGATTTAAAATCGCTAAACTACAAGTAAGATAAAAGTAGAAACTGATAATCAAAGCGTGTTGAAATAGTAAGTTCGATGCTCATTAATAAACATAGTCAATGTCATCTTAGTTTGTTGAAATGGATAAAAGGGAAGGAGCTAATGCTTTTAGTATCCACAAAAATTTGCCCCTGTGCAACTTGGAAATCTACTACCAAGACGCTTGAAAATAAATAGTGCACAGGAGTATACTATTGAAAAAAACAGGAGAGCGCTGATAATGTGAAGACGTAGTGAGTAAATTAGGTGGCATTTTGGAGGGTACAAGGCCCAAGATGGAAATATTTACGCAATAAGCCCGTGGGGATTGGGGAGTGTATTGACTTCTAGGTGGGATCATCCTAAACTCAAAGCATCAGTAAAGAAAATAGATTAAAAGCATTGATTAATTACAGCCAATCATTTCGTACCAGCATAGTTGAACTTGTTTTTCTTTTCGGCTGGCTTTAAGATCTAGAGAGGTTAGAGAAATTAAAATGTAAAAGTATACCTGGAAAGAACACATTAGCGTGTCATCTACACTCATCATTGCACCGGCGTTATCGAATTCTCCGCAGTAATTGGGTGCAGAGAAAAGAGTGACAAGTTGACGCTTAGCGAAGAACTCATAACCATCTTCGACGACTTGATGAGCCCGGCATATCAAATCCATGTCATGTTTTTTTAGGAACTTTTGGACTACGTCAGCACCAAAGGTGAAAGAAACACCGCGGTCGTTTTCACTCCAACCAGCAATTTCTTTGTCTGGATCAGACCAAAGGATGTCGCAAAGCAGTCCCATATCGGGAACATCAGTTGGACGCATGATTCTTTTGATCTGCTCAAAGTTATCAAGATCAGGCGAAAGTCCTCCGTGCATTGTTAATATTTTTTCATCAATAATGGCGGCAATGGGAAGACAGTTAAAGCAATCTGTGAAAATCTTCCAGAGTTTGATGTTGTATCGACGCTTGCCTAGAAGAGTTAGTTTAAAGGAGAAGTTAGTATTTACATTCGTCATAAAAACCATATATCCGGTTGATAGAAGCACACTCATGATTTCCTCTTAGGATAAAAAAGTTTTCAGGGTACTTGATTTTGTATGCAAGGAGAAGACAAATAGTTTCAAGAGATTGCTTTCCTCGGTCGACATAGTCACCCAAGAAAAGGTAATTGGCATCAGGCGGAAAGCCTCCATATTCAAAAAGACGGAGAAGATCATAGTACTGACCATGAATATCACCTAAAGAAAAGTCAAAGTCTGCTGATAACAATATGAATACCACAAATTTTGATGGGAGCTTCAAGTTCCAAGAGAATAGGTTGGTTAATGAAAATTTCACGCGCCTCGGAACAAAGAAGCCTTATTTCGCTTTCTAAAAGAGCAACATGCTTTCCTGGGCGGGAGCCTCGGACTATAGTACAAAGAAATAGAAATACATTTAATAACGCTGGCTAAGATTTGGGCAAGAATTACACCAAATGCATGGGTTATAAAAAAGTACCTTCTAAAAGCCGGGTGATAATAGAATCAACATCGAGGTCTTCCATGTGGCGTACTTTCAACTTTAGGTAATTACTTTGATTGGAGAAGTGGTGTTTAAAGGCGCTACAGATAAAGCTGAAGCAGTTGCCAGAGGAAGAGAGCTTAAAGGATTTCGAAGCTACTGATTAGGTACGACAGCTCACTTGCCAAAGTATGCCAAAGGCTGCAAAGGGTTTAAAATCGATTATGAAAGCTGTTGAATTGCCTGAATCGTTTCTGTTATGACGAAACTGAAGTCAAGGCGAAACTCTGTTCTTTCTTTATTTTAGGAAATTATGAGAAAATTCTTGAGAATTCAGCGAATGAAAGTTTAAAGGGAGTTTAACTGCTGTTTGTTTATTTATGCTCCTTCCCTGGCTGCTCAATCCAAGAGTCGAAATTTCATAATTGCATCTTAAGGTGATTTAAAGCAATTTCATGCATTCGTAGCTTATTTTCCCCAATTTCATTATATTTAGATTGCAATAAACATAAATGCTTTCAAAAATTAAAACCTGTCACCCTCGCCTTGGGCATTCCATACCCATTTAATTAGAAGCAAGCTTTATCGGGCATTCCATACCCACTTTCACAAGCTACAAGAATAAAGACGGTCTGATATCTGTTTCTGTTATTTGCATTGAACGCCATTTTAAATAACCTGAACCCACTTAAACTGATGCCTGGATCTCACATTCTTTTAATACATCCCTAATTAAAGAATCCAGTAAAAGTTTTCGTAGTATCCGACAGAATAGCCTGGAAACTTGCATTGATAAATAAGAATAGGAATTCAGACTAACTTGCTTGCCCATAGAATAACCAATCACATGCCAGCTGTTTAAAGTATCACAAGTGTCAAAACCGCAGGCTCGACCCGCCAGCAAGGTTCCAACTAAGCGGTTTGTGATCTGCAATCCGATTATCTGGTCACTTGATGTCAGGAATATTCCTGACACTTAAAGTTGTGTAATCAATAAACTGTTACCTGCTGCCAATGTGAAGGCGCCCGCCGCCACCGAGCAGACGTCCACTGTCAACGTGCAGACATCCACTGTTACCAAGCAGACGTCCACCACCAACGTGCAGACATCTGCCACCATAAAGCATATACACACTGCCACCATGCGGAAGCCCGCCACAACCAAGCGGTCACCTGCTGTCAGCATACAGGCACCCGCTGCCACCAAGAAGACGTCCACCTCCACTTCGCGGGCCCCTGCCGTCCACACACAGAATCCTGCCACAACCAAGCTGTCACCTACCGTCAACTTGCAGGCACCTGCCATCACCAAGCAGATGTCCACTGCCACCGCCACTGCGCGGGCCCCCGCCGCCACCACGCAGAAGCCTGTCACAACCAAGCCGTCACCCGCCGTCAACGTGCAGAAGCCCACCACCACCAAGCTGTTGCCGCTGCCAAAATGCAGGCACTTGCTGCCATTAAGCAGATGCCCACTGCCACTGCACAGGCGCCCACCACTCTTGCCAGCCTTTGCCCTCCCATGCCAGCAGGCCAGTCCCCATCCACTCCTTTGGGAAATAGCTAGATCGGGAAATCAGGAAAGGCAATTTCCCCAAAGCCAAACTTGGGAGGAACTGCTGCCCAATTTGGGAGCCTACCAAATGGGGAATGGACTGACAGGCTATCCAACAATGGAAATCATGCACCAAATTTAGTAAATGAATTTGGATGCATGAAGAAGACCAGACTTGCACTATGCCAATGCAAACTAGGATCCAGCCAAACCTTCTCAATTGCCAGCCACCCAAGCCAATCCAGAAAAGGGAATAACAGATGCAACTCAGACTCTTGGTTCCCCAATGCTATACCTTCCAATAATCATGCCTTTCAGGTCCACTAGTATAAATAAAGACAAACCACTCAATGATAGTTTGTGCTATCATTGAGTGAATATCCTCCTCAATATTATCACATTAATCAATCCTTTACCCAGGCTAAGCAAGTAACTTTACTAAACCCATTGCCCCTCCCCAAGTCAGAAGATGAACTACATCATCTTCACAGCTGTCTTGAAAGCTTACCTTGGGATAGGGGGCCACCAGCCAACCAATGCTCAGTTTGGTCCTGAACCACAGGGACCAAAAGGGATATTGTACAATGAGCCAACTCATCTCAAATCAATGGTTTTGAACCCATGGGCACCTTTGGCGTCATCTTGCCCAACTCCCACCTTGACTACTTATGTGATTCCTGCAGCTACGCTACTGTATCTTGCTGTCAGCCTTAGAAAATACAACATCCTTGCCAAAGCTTTCCATCAGGCAGTCAACTTCTATCCAATTGTCTACGCCTTGAACGGCTTTGAGCCGCCTAACCTGCCATCTTATGTTACAAAAGTTTTACCCTCAATACTTGGGTATTACACTCAAAGCCAGACTAGGAAGTCAACTCAAATTACCAAATACAACAACATGAACAGATGATGATCCTTTATGGTGGATACCTTGTTTTGGCGCTTGACTCATTACCAGGATCAAGCCACCCCCTTCTTCCATCCAGCCGTGTGATCACCAATCATGTTCCTGCTATCCTTGATTCA
>QTSX02004518.1:0-106329 GCA_014839935.2 Entomophthora muscae | reverse complement strand
TCAAAAACCACTATATATTACATTTATTATTCACCAATAAAATTTAAGTTATATTCAAATTTTTGTCTTTGTGTCTCCACGTACTTTGGCGCCTCTCTAGCCACGTCTAGCAGATATTATTCATTCAGGGCCACAAGGTAGTTGCATAGCCTTCCCTGCCATCTTACCAAGATTTAGTATGGATCCAATCCTAATGTTAGGATTTCCTGTTGTGTGTCTGTGCCATGCCTCAGATCACAACACTCTCGTTTGGAGCTCCTAGATTTTAAAAACTGTTAGTAGAAATTCTGCTCTTTTTTACCTGGTTTTTGGACCTGTTGTCTTCAAAATCTTCTTATAAGTGTTTAGCTTTAGCATCAGCGTATAGTAACAATTGTTCTTATGCTTGCTTTCAAAACTTCTGTTTGAACCTGGTTTTCCTATATAAAATTAGTATAAAAAGCTACTCTAATCTTGAAATTTATCTATTTTTGCTTTCTCTTGAGCCTGACTTTGCTTCTGTTGCCGTCAAAGTTGTCTGTGGTCATTTCCAAGACTTGATAAAGAGCCAAGGCCTGAATCTCTTGTTTTTTCTTGTAGCTCCTCCCACTAGTGAAAATTCTACAAGTAACAGACTCAGAAATTTTGCCAGTTTCATCCAAATTCCTCAGATATCATAGATATGATAGCCCCAGCTAAAACAATTGCTGTCTTTTATCTTGTTCCTGTTTTGATTTTCATATAGTCCACTTCTCCTGATTTGAGGGCTGTATCTTGTCCTTGGCCTTCTTGGTGGGAAATGATCCAGCCAGGGTTCTGCATTTGTTAAAAGATCTGACAGGCAGAGCCAATGTCCTCCTCTCCACTGGAGAAACCTTGGTCAAAAGCCTTACCTGCAACAATCTTGATTTGTATTATCCTGATACCATCCTGACTCACCTTCCTAATGATGAAGCTCCTGTGCCTCATTCCCCCTTGTCATAGGAACAGGTGCTTACCCCGCACAACCCACCTGAAGCCTTGGCTTGCATCCCCATGTGTTTTCCCTGGCTGCTTTCTGGACTTGTGTTGATGGGAATAGATGCCTATTTCTCCCAGGTTTCCCCTGTATCTTCTCTCTGGTCCCCTTTATGAGTGGCTATCCTAGTGATTAACTGAATGTCATCCTGGTGGTTTGTTTCACTCAGATGGGAGCCAAACTTAGTTAGTTTAGCCCCCCTGTCTTACAGGCTAGTGCTCAATTCATATTCTTGCATATGCACCTCCAGTGATATGACATTCTTCTCTGCCTTATTGGCTGTTGTGGACTCAGGGATGTTGGCAGCTGAGAGGTTTCTCTCATGACATCAGTGGGTGTTTGGGGGTTCAGAATTTTGATTTGGGAAGGAAAGGATTCAAGAATAGAAGCTGGGTTCTAAGTATCTGACTTCAGGACAGGATAAGGAACAGAAATATGCTTAGTGATAGTGGCTGGTGCTCATAAAAAATCTAGCTGATAGCAGATCTGCCAAAGCACCCAGCAGAAATCATTAGTGATGGCATTGGTGCCACCTGGCCTATTTATATTAAGAAAGCTGGGTGTTTCAATGCTATTAGGAGCTGCCAGCTCCCCTGGGCCAGGTTTTGTACTGGCCCTGGTGGTTGGGACATTAGAAAATAATTTCTCCTGGACTAAATATGCCAGGTCAACTGTTAATGTCTTTCACTTGTCCTAATGGTTGTGTGGGGGTTTGATCCCCCAGAAAGTTTTTGCAGGCAGCTGGGTTTCTGTGAAGCAATTGTGGGTGTGGGTTAGATTCCTGTTATAAGGCTTCCTTATGCTTGCCCTTACAATTTATAAGGAAAATAATTTCCAGCAAGGAAGTAAATGAATATGTGTGATACTAATGCCAAGTATATACTTATGGGAAGTATAATGAATAAGATAAAGGGGAAAATTAAAAAAGAGAATGATACTTTATTTGATATGAATATAGTATATTATATAGTATCATGGGAAGCCACATACTGTCCATATATTTCATAATGGCCATGGGGCTTATCTGAGTAATGTTCCTCTTAAGTCACGAGGATTATTCAAGTTGTGTTCTGCTTGGGATCTGGATTGTTTGATCCCTGTAATAGATGGTCAAATGATTTTAGTGCCACCGGCTTAATAATTAGTTGGTGAGCCATTTGGTGACTCATTTGGTGAACTACTTGGGGTGTTAATTCCCCAAGATGAAGTAATTGAAGATGTTGTGACACTAATTTAAAAATTGATTGTCATTCAACTAGTTGGCCGTCCATCAGAGCATAATAGTGAGGAAAATCACTGACAATATTTGGGCAAGTGCCTAAAGCCAAAGTGTGGAGATCAAAATCTCCAAATCAATGGATTTTTTGATCTCCACACTTTTTTCAATAAAAATTTTTTCCAAAAAATTTAATATTTTTCTTAAATTTGACTTTTTTTAAAAATGTTTTTACTAGAAGCTAAAATTGAAAAACCAAGTTCAAAGTGCCCAAATCAATGCAATTTATAACACACCTTAATTTAATTTGGCTTTTAAAATAGAATTTAATTACCCCTTTGAATAGAGGGGACATAAATAGAAAAGTGCAAAAATTGAAGTGCAAAAAACTCTTTAATTTGATATTTGATACATCAAAATTAAAAAAATTTAAAATTTAAAAAAATTCTATATGTAAAAAAAGAAATCAAGAGCTAAAAAAAGCTTTTTTAACTTTAGGCAAATTTTTTAACTTTTTTTGTTCAAATATTAATATAAAATACTATTATAAGCTCTTTATTTTAAAAAAAATAAAATTTTGTCTCATAAAAATTTCTTTAAAAATTTACATATAGTTTCTTTATGGGTGCAGAAATCAAAAAGTAGTCAAATCAAAATCCAAAAAAGTACCAAAAATTTAGGACTACTTAATATTAAATTTTTGCAAAAAATTAATAATTTATTCATTATGTCTTATTAAGTTTCTCAAATCAAAAGTGAGGAAATTGAAAATTGACGATTTAGATTTAGTCACACTTTTTATAAGCTTATAAAATTTTAAATAATTAATAAAAACTTTTGAAATTCCTCATGTAGATTCTTTAAGACCTGATATTTAAATATATAAAAAAAAATAAAGTTTTTTTGGTAGGTTTTTATTCTATTGCAATATTAATAATTTGGTGTGTTTTGGAGGCAATTTTAAAAAATATTAAATTAATATAATATTGTACTATGTTTCCCTATGTTATTTCAGGGGACAAAATCAAAGTGCACAAAGAAAAGTGCAGAAATCAAAGTGCACAAGTCAAAGTGCAATAAGCTCTTGCTTTTTTTGAAGGTTTCTCTTTTGAATTTTCTCCTTACCCACCTCTCATTCCTCCTCAAATTTTTTAAAAGGTTTGTTGGCCCCTTGGCTGCACCTGGAGCCAAATTTTTTTTTAAAAAATTTCTGCGTCATCAAGAGGGTGGATTATATAAAATCTGATACCAAGTAGAAAAAACTTTCTTTTCTTTCTTCTCCTTTTCTTTCTTTTCTTTTCTATCTCCTTTCTTATCCTCAATTATCTTCTAATATCCTCTTTCCATTCTTACCCTTGATTATCTTCTATTATTCTCTCTCCACTATTACCCTCAATTATCTTCTACTATATCTTTTTTCTATATGTATTAGAGTAAAATAAGATGTATAAAATGTTTCTTTTTGGTATACAAATTTGAACTATCTATATTGTTTTTAGTGGAAGTACAGTGTTTTTAACATAAAAAAATTCAAGTCTTCATTTTATGATATGTAAGTGGCAGATTCTTGTTATCTTTGATTATTGTGACTTATAAATAAGATATAAGACTATTCTTTTATTAAGTATAAAATTGTATAGTATAGCTTTAATAAGAAAGCAATGTACTTTATATTATTTTAATGATAGACTTCTATAATTTTTATCATTGAAATAAGATCACTAATAAACCAAAATACCTAAAATCATATGCTTGTATCTTGCAGGAAAAATCCTTTATTTTGCTTATACTGAAGTATTATTATAGCTTTACATAAGCTGGAAATTAAAGTACTATTTTTTATTAAACTTATAGTTTATAGAGCAGTTTTTGTGTAGTTTCATATCTTATATTCAATTGAATACAGTTACATATAAATTCTAGTCTAATTTTGCTTTTGAAACCAAAATAAACTTATTTTTAAAACCAGCTAATTTAAGAATTTTTTTATTATCTAGCATATACTTTTTATTAAAGAAATGAATTTCTTGGGGTCTCTTTATTCTAGAAAAAATTTAAAAATATATAGTTTTATATTATAAACAGTATTTTATTCTGCTTCAAAGTTAACCTCTGGAAAATCAATTTTTGCACTTTGATCTTTGATATTTTTGATTTTGGCCCCCTACATAGTGTTTCAATTTTTGCACTTTTGACCTTAGGAACTTTGACCTTAGGAACTTGCCCCAATATTCATTCTCTGTGAAAATTAAAAAGTAGGGTTTGTTTGAAATTTATTTATATTCTCTTGATTACTAATACTTGATTTTAGATCCTGTCAATATGAAGCTGGCCTTTCTATGTGATTTAATATTGAAAAGTCTGTTAACACTATAATCTTTACTTAATAAATCACTTGTATCTAGCTATTAGATTTATTATATTCCCTACTATGTGCAATTGGTTAACTTTAAGTTTTTTAATATTAAAGAGTAGATTAAGGTAACAGGGTTTCATTTTTGAATTTTGTTGAGTTTATAATTTTAAATAATAGATAGTTGTTTATTTTTTGGGGTTTTCATAAGGAGTTTTTCCCTCAAGGTATCTTTCTTGCTCTATGATTTTATAAACCTATGTATCAAATTTATAGCCACATAGTGATATTGGCTCTTATTATTAAGCCATATTATACCTTTAAATTCAAAGTAATTATTTTCACTCTTTTTAGGAATTGTTGACCAGTGATGCAGACAATTTAATGTATCACAAACCAACCAATGAAATCAAGAAAATATCATAATATTGATCTCAATAAGTGACATGAGTAATTTCACAATAAATTAGACATACAATTAAAGCACCAAGACACTAGTAAGCAGTTAAAATGGCACTGAGCCACTGAGTTTGAATTAAACCATTAATTGACCCCCAGACTGGCAATTCTAATCAAATAAATCAATGTTATCACATTTAAAAATGACAAATCCACCATGAGACAACTGAAATTGGTAACCAGAATTGTATTCTTGGACTCAAATAAAAGATGCAACTATGCCTCATTCAGGATCACTACTTGACACACTAGCAGAAGGCACCCTTATATTAGGTAAAGTTCATTGCCATATGGCCAAATATGGGTAGATGACTCTTTATTAACTGCTGCTACAAAATCACTACAGGGTTCTGTAGTGTCCTAGAAAACATTGCTAGCAACTGCTATACATACAATAGAATTCTCTATATAAGATGCTGGTTGTAAGTATCTGGGGGCAAGCTGGTTTTTATTTCCCCTACTTTTATAGGGTCTAATAAACATGAATATTTATATTACCAATTCTAAGTGTTCAATGCAAACTGAATCCTTGCATTCAGATGTGTTCCAAGAGTGTATACCCATTTCTAGTGATAATTCTGTTGAAGCTCCTGGCATAAGTCAAGTTTCAACAATTGTTGCAACTGAACCAATGAGGATTCATTATTTGGAATTAGGGAAGACAACAGTCCAATAGAAAGGACAGAATAATAAGAATAAGGTATTGTTTATTGTAGAATATTGTGATTAATATACTATATGGGGAAGGCCACAAGGTCACAAGGGGGTGGCATAGTGGGAAGTTCTATGTAAGGTTCGAAGCCAAGGAATAACTCATGCGGGAATCAGCAAGTCAAATTGGCAGTGCTCCTAATTAGTGTCAAAACCGCAGGCTTGACCCGCCAGCAAGGTTCCAACCAAGCGGGTTTGTGACCTGCAATCTGATTATCCGGTCACCCAAAACCAGACTAGGAAGTCAACTTGAATTACCAAATCCATCAACATGAACAGATGATAATCCTTCACGGTGGATACCTCAATTTGGCGCTTGACTCATTATCAGGATCAAGCCACCCCCTTCTTCCATCCAGCTGTGTGATCACCAATCTTGTTCCTTCTATCCTTGATTCACATGAACTATATAATCATTATCTCTCAATAAAGATTATTATCTATCTTCTAAATATTTTTCCCTGTGTGACTCTGCTAAAACAGCACAGTTACAATATTAGGATGAAGTACCCGCCATTTGATATTGCCATCAGATTAACCCATAATGTTAGATACATCAAGGGGCAGCTCATCAAGCGCCCCCTGTGTATTGTAAGATACATTAGCAGAAGAGTATGGAAACTCTGTTTCAACACCCCCTTGCCCCCTGCTTGTTGTCAGACACCAGGACTGGAGTCTGTGGAAGGTATGGGAAGGTCCACACAAACAACCTTTGTGTGGGGATGGCGCGGCAGGGGCGCAAGCAATCATGGTGAAGCTTTTTGGTGTTCCCTTGGGCATCCTCAAGTTGGTAGGTGTGATTGTCATAGACTGCCGCTATCTTGAAGGGCCCTAGGTGATTGGGTTCCAACTTGGCAGAATTGAGATTGAGGGGGTAGACGGGTTCACCTACGGCGTACCTAGCTTTGAGGTGCTTTGTCCCTCCTGCAATCTGCTTGTGTTCAATTTCCCAGGCCTTGGCACGCCATTGATCCAGGGATAGGGTTGTTGTTAGGGGAGGCTTATTGGGGACCTTGGACTGTAGCTTTCCCTGTTCAACCCCTGTCAGACTTTCAGGTGTCCCCAAGGCCAGGGTGCTGGGGCTGAACCCCGTGCCCCTGTTGATCCTTGCTCAAAGGATGAGTAGAGTGGTGGGCAGGTGTTCAGTCCACGTGGTGTTGGGGTGCTCTTGTGAGAGCTTGGCAATCAGTTGAACCAGTGAGCCATTTAACCGTTCCACACGTCCATTGGCTTGAGGATGGTAGGTGGTTGTAACTATACGTTGGAGTGCGTTCTTGGCGCAGTATGATTTCATGACATGTCCAAAAAGTTCAGGGCCGCCACCTTTGATGAGATGTTTTGGTCACCCAAAGCGGGCCACAATCTCTTTGCTAATAAAGCGGGTAATGGTGGTGGCAGTGTGGTTGGTTGTTGCCCAGGCCACTGGTCAACAAGTGAAGTAGTTGATGGCAGTGATAATGTACTTCTTTCCCAGTCTTTCTTCAGGGAGTGGCCCCACAATATTGAGGGCCCACTTCTCAAAGGGTTCCATGGCCTCGATGGGCAGGACAGACTTGGGGGTGCAGGTTTGGATGTGTTCTTTTTGCACAACACGCACGTTTCAAGGAGACCCAAGATGTCTTGACGCATGCGCAGCCACCAAACCTTACTTTTCATGATCTTGAAGAGGTTACGCCCTCTGATGTGACCCAGGGTTTGGTGGTAATGCAGTATTGTGTCCCCTCGTTGTGTGGTGGGAATGTAAGGCGTCTTCTCACCTGTCTCTGCCCGGCGGCAGACGTTACCAGCATTGGTGGTAAACTGACTTTTGTTGTCCTTCAACTTGGAGATGGTGACCGAGTTAAGGCCCTTGTAGCGGGTTGCCTCAGGGCGGAGGTAGAGCATGGGCCAATCTGGATCTAAACCATTGTCCCCAGTGATGGACGCTACGTAGAGTTGCAAAAGAGCGTCACCCGTGACAAGTTCCTTCCCAGGTTTGTACTCAATGCGTAACTGGTAAGGGGATAGGCGCTCCACCCATCCTGCTTGTGGTGTGTCAGGTGAGACTGCGTGTTGAAGTACAGGAGTGACTTGTGGTCTGTCAGAACGCAGGGTGGGAAGGTAGCACCTTCCAGGTAACAGTGCCACTTCTCAACGCAGTGTACAATGGCTGCCAATTCTTTATCATGGATGGGGTAGCATTGTTCTGAGTCAGTAAGTTTCCTGGACTTGTAGGCCATGGGGAGAAAGGCGCCATTGTCAGTTTCTACCCTTAGCGCACCCCCTATGGCTCTGTCAGAGGCGTCAGTTTTGAGTTTGTACTGTCAGTTTTGGTTGGGGAACTGCAGTACTGGTGCTGTTGTGAGCCTTTGCTTCAACATCTCAAAGGCTCAATCTCTGATGAGGGTCCGATGAAAGCACTGCTTGGTATTGAGGAGCTCAGTGAGAGGTACAATTAGCTCTCTTCAATTGGGGATAAACTTGCGCACATAGGCAACCATGCCCAAGAAGGTACACACCTGGCCCACATTGGTGGGAGGTGGCATGCTAGTGATTGCCTTGATCTTGGAAGGGCCGGACTTTATCCCTTGAGCAGAGATAGTGTGCCCAAGGAATAGTAGCTCCAACTTGAGGAACTCGCATTTGGAGGGTTTAGCTTTTAGCTGGTTTTTCCAAAGGGTGTTGAGGACAGCACAGAGGTGTTTTGAGGTGTGTGGTTTGATCTTAACTGAAGAAAATAATGTTGTCAAGGTACACAACCACACATTTCCCAATCAGTTCCTCAAATGCTTTGTTCATCAACATGGCAAAGGTGGAGGGAGCGTTGGTCATTCCAAAGTTCATGACACAACACTCAAACAACCTGTAGCGCGTACGGAAGGCAGTTTTTGCCTCATCCCCTGGTGCAATGCGGACCTGGTTGTACCCTGCAGTGAGATCAATCTTGCTAAAGACCTTTGCACCTGCAAGTGTATCAAACAGGTTGTCAATCAGCGACAAGGGGTACTTGTTCCTAACTGTCACCCCATTTAGGGCGCGGTAGTCTGTGACCAGGCGGAGGGACCCGTCCTTCTTGGCTACAAAGAAGACTGCCGCTCTGTATGGAGAGAGCGAGGGGAAAATGAAGCCCTTATTGAGCGCGTTCACAAGGTGCTGGCGGAGGGTTTCATCTTCCTTTGGTGTGAGACGGTATAATGGTCGTGCTTTGGGTAAGAATCCTTGAAGTTGTATAGTGTGCTGGATCTCCCGGGGAGGAGGTAGTTGTTCAATTGTCTCACTGAATACATCCTTGTACTCCTCAAGAAGTGTAGCAAGCGCCAGTGGTGGTGAGGTGGTCAAGGGAGGAACTGCTGGTGGTTCTGCACAGATAACTTTGACTGAGCATTGGTTAAAGTCTAGTTCTCCCCCTTGAAATTGTATGAGCCTGTTTCCGTCATTCTGACAAACACAGTGTCATATAGTAACTTGTTCATTTCCACGGGGTAGATCTGGAACCCCACTCCATTTCTATTGAGGGTGATGAAAGAGGTATCCCAATCAATGTAGGGGTGGTTGTGTTGAAGCCAGTTGAGACCAGCAATCATGTTGTGGCTGAGCCCTGCCATGATTGGTCCAGAGAGCTTAACCTGGATGTTCCCCATTCTCACAGAGAAGGGTACTGTCCCGTGGGTGATGGCCACTCTGCGGGAGTCAGCTACTTGTATGGCTTTGAATCTACTGGGCACTCAGTCTAATTGTTGAGAGTCAGCAAACGCCTGGTCCACCATAGTGTGGTCGGCCCTGGTATCTACCAGTAATTTGTGGGTGTTCCCACAGAAACAGAAGGGATAGGACAAGTGTGTTACTTTATTTGAGGAGTGGCTTGCTTGTAATACAGGGTCATCACTGTGGACTTGAAAGACGTCCAGGGTTTCAACTTTGTGAACGTTGTAGTCACAGGGATTTTTTGCGAGCAGGGATTGAGAGGATAGGTCAGGTGGGGTTGTAAGGCCTCTCATCATTACAACCCCCAGGCTTTTCCCGGGGCCTCAATCTGCGCTAGCTGGAGCTCCCCCCTTGCGGGGGCGTTTGGCCCCATTATCCTGCTGACGTGGTTGACGGCGGCCTACTTGATTATGGCCATTGCCTGATGTTGTATGTGGTTGGGGTGGAGCGTTGCTGGTACAGCAGAAGCCCATTGAGGCCTAGTTGTTAGCCTCCACAATGGCTTTATAGCAGTCATCAATGGAGGTACAGCGACCTACGGTGACCCACTTGCAGATATGGGGTTTTAACCCATTGATGATCAGAGTGAGTAGCATTGTGTTTCCGTTGGTCACGGCTTCTGGGGCAGCAGCAAGAGCTTGTTGCCAGGCGGCAAGGTACTCAGGGACAGAACCAGTTTGCTTGATTGCTAGAAGAGGAGTTCCCACGACAATGGGAGAGAAGGTTTCACTGTAACAGGATTTGGCAGCATCTCAAAATGCCGCCCAGGTAACGTCAAGTTCCTGGCTGGCCCAGTTGGTGAACCACACAGCAGCGGGCCCTGTGAGGCGCCCAGACGTGGTGGCAACCCACATGGGTTCAGGAACCTGGCAGATGCAAAGGCGGGTTTCAGTAGACTGGAGCCAACTGACAATGTTGGCCCCCTCGACGCCACCAGCGAAGGATTCTAGTTGAAGGTTAAGCATGCACTGGGACAGGTCTGACTGGGGTGGGGTGACACTGGTGTCACGCTGCCCGAGGCGGAGCCAATTGTACACACTGGTGAGAACTAACTGGTCTTGATATATGACGTACCCGTCGGGATGTCCCCCTCGGGGATTGGCAGGAAGGTCTCTTGTTGGGGAGTAGCCATACAGCCCGTATTTCATCCTTTCTTGGGGGAATTTTGTTTTAGGTAGGTCAATAACCTACCGCTGCTACCACTGTTGCAACTGAACCAATGAGGATTCAGTATTTGGAATTGGGGAAGACAACAGTCCAATAGAAAGGACAGAATAATAAGAATAAGGTATCATTTATTGTAGAATATTGTGATTAATATACTATATGGGGAAGGCCACAAGGTCACAAGGGGGTGGCATAGTGGGAAGTTCCATGTAAGGTTTGAAGCCAAGGAATAACTCGTGCGGGAATCAGCAAGTCGAATTGGCAGCGCTCCTAATTAGGATGAAGTATCCAACATTCGATATTGTTATCAGATTAACCCATAACATTAGATACGTTAGCAGGCGAGTCTGGAAACTTGGTTGCAACACAATCCTCAAAGCTTTCATATCCAGGGAAATTTTTAATATTTTCCCAAAAATCTTCACACATTTTGGTGTTGTTTAAAGTAATTTCATTAATCCTTAAAGTAAAATACCTGCTTCTGAAGCTAAAGGTAACTTCACTGCTTTACAAGTTAAAGTTTACCACAAAAAACATAATTGAACCATTAAAATATAAACAAGAGAAATTATATTAAGTAAAATCCAAGCAAAAAATATGTGATCACACTTATGAAGTTTTTTTAATAATTTAAATGATGACAAAAATAGAGGGAAATACTCTATTTATACCTTTAAGATTCACAACAATTCTTAATGATATAATGTATGAATTAGCCATAGTAAACCATAGAAGTGCACAAGAGGTTGATTCACCAATTTATATAATTTATTAGCATAAATTATAATAAATTGATATTGGCACAGGAAACCTCTTAAAATCCATCACACCACCATCATCCTCTTACAGGCTTAAAATTTAACTAAAAAACCCTTGTATGAGGACCAAGCAAGTGCGTTTATGCTAGGACTGCTAAAACTCGCCACCCCTTTATAATTGTTAAACTAAAATCCATTTTCTTAAGCGTATTAATTATTCTGCAAGTGCCTTGCTCAGCGATTGGCTTAGTAGAATATGGCTCTTATCCAAATCCAAGTCGGTTAAGATGCCACTATTTGATTTAGGACTTAAGGTCCTATAGGTTCAAACCAAGGGGCTTAAGTAGAACTTTTGCTCCTTCGGCGCCATGGCTGAATGTGGAACTTTGCAAGGCGGGAGATGCTCTGCGTATGATATCAAGCTTGATAAATCCCGAATAAACAATTGGCTGTTAAGTTTAAAGTTGGTCTGTTTGGAGTTTATGACAGGAATTGAACTCTGAAATCAAAATCCTGTATAAACTCTAAAACAAAGCTTTTTCGAGCGTCGTTAAAGTGTTAGAGTTGAGACTCATGCTTGCTATAAAGTTAACCAAGTTAGGTTTCAGTTGAAAGCTTGAACTTGAGTGAGTTGCTTTTCTGAAGAAGGAAATCTGAGCCATCGCCAACTAATCAGATCAGAAAGAATAGGATAAACCATTAGCTTGAAATGGCGCTTAAAAAACCATGTTTGCTTTAGGAGCGGCCTAAAAGCTTGATTACGACGTCATATTCATTAATGAATTGGTTGGGATAAGTGCCACTCCAATCCGAAAATCAGCCATAATCTCAATAAAGGCAATTTGGATTTTGAACCATCAGATTTAGAGTTTCAAGACTGGCGGCTACAAAATCAATATAACTTTTTGTGCGCCAATATCTAAGGTATTTTACCTATCTACTGTAAGGATAGTTTTATAAGTTTTTCGGTCTCCTTAGATCTTTTCGTTGTCTGATTTATCTCGCGGCTTTAAACGCATTTACTTTTTTACAAAGGTACTGATTTTCCGAAAAAGCCTAGGCTTTTTAATTTCAACTCTTTTATGGACTTATTATATCTAACTTTCCTGTAAATTTATATATTTCAAACTTTTCATCTTCACCTGCTAATTGTGTGCAGTGAATATTGCTACTTTTAGTTAAATATTTGGCAAACATCCTTGTATAATACATTCTCTTAACTTTAAAAAATAACTTTGAAATTGGGCTACTTCATTAATTTTTATTTATAGCAATAAAAATGATGGAAGAAGATAGCAATCCTTTTGCCTCTGTTCAAAGCAATTCTTGCTTATATGAACATGCCAATGGAGGAAATTCACAGGGGCATGACCATCCTACTGCTACTGCTAAAGCTGTTCCTTTATCTTCTGCTGATCCACTAAATGCAATTAAAGCTTCTACAAGCGACTCTCAGGGCAAGAATGAATCTATGTACTATGAAAACAATACAAACTCAATGAATCTCCCCCGCCTTTCTGCGGACTCTAATAACTCTGATCCCCAAACTCCTTCAAGTCCTCATGAACAAAATGTGAGATGAGGATGATCTTCCCCTCATCAATGGTATGAAGCCTGATGCTAAATATCGCCAGCAGCTTCAGGATGCTCATGTACACTCAGACACTTCATTCAAGGTGCCTGCTCAAGGAGTCATGCCTTTCTTTGAGGTCAAAGTCACAAGTCCTCGCAAGGTTAATGATGCTATCAATCCATACACTGTTTATAAAGTAATCACCAAGGTAAGCCAGTTAAAATCTTCCTAATCATTAGACAAATTCTACGGCATTCCGGGAGCGTGAATTTAGTGTCTCAAGGAGATTTCGTGACTTTTACTGGCTGCATGAGCAACTCTCCAATGGCAACCCAGGTGTTATTGTACCACCACCACCTGAGAAGCATGTCCTTGGTAATTTCTGTATAAAACATAGCTCATTTTTAGGCCGCTTTCAAGAAGACTTTGTAGAATCTCGCCGCTTAGGGCTTGAACGGATGATTCAAAAGATTATGACTCATCCTCATTTGTATGGTGATCCTGATGTCAAAATTTTCCTGGAGTCAGAAAAGTTTAATGAACATGTCACTAGTCGCCGTAAAAATAGCTCAAAGGGTCTTTTTCAGATTTTGGGCAATGTCATGAGTGGAGCTACTGCTACATTTATCAAACATGCAGAACCAGATGAGGTAGCCATTATTTTTTCATACCATTAACCATATAGTGGTTTGAAGCACGCCGTAACCAGCTTGATCAGCTTGAGACTCAGATTAAAGGGCTTCACAAGGCAATTGAGAGTGTCTCTAAGCAACGCAAAGGTATAAGATACTTGAGGCTTGTCTTAATAGATAGAACTTGCAACCAATTATCAGAGGTTTGGTGATGGCCTTATGTCAGTTGCCTCATTTGAACTTAAACCTGAAGTTGCTGTGCTCTTGGAAGATTATGCCCAGCTTCAAAAAAATCTCAAGGAGGTGTATGACGCTCAGTCTCAAACCAATATGGGTACTTTAGGTGCTATGACAGATGAATACCTCCGCATGATTGGAGCAGTTCGTGCCGCCCTGAATAGTCGAACCAAAATCTACTCTACATGGCAGAGCTTGTATAATGATTTAGACCGCCGCCGCCTTGCCCTTCCCAAGGCTGAGAAGAGCTATAATTTCATGCGCTATTCAGAACTGAAGGAAGAAATGAATCAGGTAGTGTGAAAATTCTTCTAACACTAACTTCTCATAGCTTGAGCGTCGTGTTATGGATACCAAGCATGAGTTTGAAGATATCACCAAGCTTGTTCGCAGTGAGCTAGACCGCTTTGACAGAGAGAAAGTAGAAGACTATCAAAAGTGTTTGGAATTCTACCTTAGCAGCATGATTAGCTCCCAAGAGCAAATAATAAAACTTTGGGAAGACTTTGTGGCCCATGTAGAATCAGGTGATTCTGAAGCTGTTGAGATAGTCAATAAGGAATACACTATGGACCCTGACCGCAAGGATCCTGAGCCTTATTCAGTCATTTCAAGCAGCCCTAAGAGGGCTTCATTAGAGGATTCTCACTTGGAGCATGATGTTGAAATCAATGTTGATGTAGATGCTAAAGAGAGACAGCCAACTAACTGGAGCCTGCCTTCTACTCCGGTACCAATGTCACCTCCAACCACATCTGCTGATAAGGTTACTGCTCCTATACCTGACGATACTACTACTTCTGTATGGAACTAGTTTTAGTTTGTTCTCCAAACTCAGAGTTCCTTTGCCTAACAGAAATGTGTCTTGGTTTTAAATAAAATGACCCACTATAATTAGTCTCGAGGCAGGGATTTCCTCTAAGATCAAGATCAGTGACTTTTGATTTTAAATATCCCAAGAAATAAAGCTCTCAAAAAAGTACTTGGCTTTCATTGTCAAATTATGAACTTTGAGGAAGAAATGAGGTAGGGCAGGAAAGATTTTTATTGTTGTATCATGAACCAGAAAAATTATCAACATTTTTTTTTGATAAAAACTTCTTTATCAAGAAAAATTATTATCATGTAGTGGTGAACTTTGAGAGAGAAAATATCATCCTCAAGTAAGAATAAAGTTTTTAAATTTTATAAAATGTGGGAGATTAATCATGTAGATCTTCAAGATAGAAAGTAGACAAGTTCACTTGAGATTTTAGAAGCTTTAGGAGAGACAATAAGTTGCTTCAAAGGTTAGCTGGTGCTTTGTTTTTTTTAAAAAAAATAGAGACTTTGTGAAATAAATCAATGCAATAGTTTTCAAAGCTATGGCACTAAGTAAAAAGAACTCATCTGTAAACAGAAATGAACTCATCTTGGATCAAAATATAAATGAACCCAAATCTATTGTAAATCTATATAAATTCATCTGTTCTTAATTATGATTGTATCTGAGTTTATTTTGTTTACAGATGAGCTATTTTTGCTTAGCACCATAACTTTGAAAACTACTGTACCCTTAAAGGGCTAGATTCAACAACTTTGAGGGTAAAATACCCTAAATTGTCAGGAAGCCAGTCATAGGTAGAGGCGTTGGGCGGCTCGGGGTGAGGTGCAGCTGAGCCGGCGGGTAAGGCCCACCATAGAATGGGTGCTAACTTGATAATATAAGATACAGAACGACCGAGTAAGGACCAGGGTCTGGAGTTGGGGACCACAGAATCTACCAAACCTGTCAAAGTAATATAGAGTACTCCAAACAGTTGGGTAGAGGTGGTCTTGGCTGCGGCGGTAGGTTCCAGCGGGCGGTCTGGTTGTGGGGTTAAGGGCGGAGTCATAGGAACAAAGTAGGCAGGCAGATAATTGTACTTGTCTTTGAACAATCTTGGCGGCCTTTTGTACCACTTTCCTTCGCGTCCTATGTATTCGGTTTCTCTAGTCCTGGCCAAGGGGTTGGCAATGAGGATAGTCTCCAGGTTGTACTCTGAATAAGCCAGGTTGGGGGGGGGGTATTCAGTAAAACGCACAGGTCCAAAGGGGGCTCCCAGGGGATGGTATAATGCCTGGGGCAATTTGGCAGGTTAGTCTTGGGGAAGGGCGGCGGCCTGGCGGTTTACTTGACTGGAATTAAGATGGAAGATCACTAAGACTAGATAGGGTAAGATTTGTTCAAACCAAAGGTTCATAAAACTTTATTATCAAAAATGACGATGTGGTCTTCACCATACCACCAGAGTTTTTATACCATGGGGTTTCGCTCCTTCAATTTTTGCAGGATTCAGGTCCGCAGACAAGGTGCTGGCGGGACATGGGTCTTGGCTTGGGGTCCCAAGGGCAGCAGATCCAGGTTGTGCCTGTTCTGGCAAATTGGAAAGGCAATACTTTGTTTTGCCGCCACTGTTCACTATGTCACCTGAGTAGTCCAATTGTACTACCCCTTCTGGGCGGCATGCCAGCAGGTTGTTGGCAGAGTTGAGAATAGGGTTTGTTTTAACCTCTTTAAGGCAAGCTGTAACTGCTGCGTAGGTTTGGGTCTTTGGTGGCTCCAAGTTAGCATCAATCTGATGACCATTTAGGGAATTGTCCTTGGGAGATTGGTGGGTCTCGGAGTAACTCGTCAACTCAAGTACACAATTTAGCAAGTTGGCGGTCCCCCGTCCACTTTGTGTGACTCGAGTTGTCTTTGGAGGGTCCTTTGTAGTAGGCCAGCGGAACGCGGAGTAATTCACCAATTTGAGCCCATCTCTTAACGGATTGGTGGGTCCTGGACTGGTCTGGAGGGTTGGATCTGCCTTCTGGGAACCAGGGTTTAACTCTTGGGTTTTCAATACAAGTATTGAAATGTCATTCATGACATAAATAAAAAACTTTTTTTTTAAAAAATCCATCCCAAATTTAAATGATTTTTTAAATGTAAAGTGATTCTAAAAAACCAGAAAATGATCTTAACCAATAAAAAAGAAGCATAGTGTCAGGAAATCTTGATTCATTAGGGTTGACTGATTTATCTCCCCATCACAATGGCTATAAACAAAAATAGACAGATTACCGCCAGATGCAAAAATTCTATTATGGATGTTAAATCAATGGCCCATAAGTTTTATCAAATATTCAGTAGTGTGTGTAATACAACAATCTAAAAATAAGATCCCCTATTTGAGAGATACTTGATATATTCTAGATCAACAATCATTGGCTGAGTAATGTGCCCACAGAATTAGGATGGCAAGCAAAACCATACAGGTTTACTTTAGTGGGTGCGCCACTGTCAGATTAGAATTGAGATGAGGAGACTCAATATCAACAGATGAAGAACCACCCAATTAATATTTATTTTACCAAGAAATGGGACAGAGCACCACCCGCTCAAAAACATTCCACCAAGCACAGAAAAGGATCCTGTCAATAATTGTTACTTAGTTGACCTCAACTAAGTCAAGTGAACATCTATGCTGAAGAGAGGAAATTACAGCATATGATTTTGCCTCATTATAAAACCATTATTCAGGTTTATAATTAAAACTCTGGGGGTGAAACTAGTAGCTTGGGGATGATAGGCTAGCTAGTAAGAGTTTTCCACAGATAGACAGCAACAGCGCCCATGTCAACACTAATAATGTTGACAGTGGTCATATTGACACTAATAATGTTGACACTATAGTAAAGTGACAACTCAGGTTTGCATAATGTTGTCTCCTGGATGTTGACACTTTTTAGTTAACAAAACACTTTACCCTGAACATTTTTAATATAAAAAAATTAAATGCATTATTATACTAAAACAACCCCAGAGAGTCCAAAAATGCAATAAAAAATACCACAAGTAATAATAATAAGGAGATATAAGCAAGTATTTTTCAATTTACTATGTAAATTACACTCTTTATTATAAAATTATTTTTTATCCCCATAAAAATTAAAATTCCAATGAACCAAAAATAAAGATATTTGATATATTATAATAACTACAAAAAATAAGAAAACTCTATTTAATTTATTATACTTTTTATAAGCATAACTGAAAAAATCTCATACCTTAAAAATAAATTAACAAAATATAAGATATTTCTTACTAAACCACATTAAAGCTGTATCTAAACCTTACCATTTATACCTAAAAATATTAGTACTATCCAAAAAATAAATTATATAAAAATCAAAATTAAAAAGAATCCAGGCAAAGCAAAGCAAGGTTTATTGGGCTAATTGAAGCCACTAGCAAGAGCAGTTGCTACATCTTCAAGGTATTTTTTGATTTCTGCCACCTTGTACTTTTTATTTACCACCTTCTGAACATCCTCCTGGTAGTCCTGCTCCCTGGACTTTCTCTTCTTGGGGGCCACCTGTGTGAGAGAGGGGGGCTAAACTAACTAAGTTTGGCTCCCATCCCGGTGAGATGAACCACCAGGATGCAGCCCAGTGGAGAACTGGGACAGCCACTTGAAGAGGGGACCACAGGGAGGACGCAGAGGATAGCTGAGGGAAATAGGCATTCAGTCTCATCAGGACCAGACCAGTAAGCAACCAGGGCGTACAAGTGGGAGTGGGAGGAGACAACACAGGAGCACGCAAGGGCACCAAATCCCTCTTCCCCAAATCAGGAAAGGAGGGCATTGGCGCCTCCTCACCCGCAGGAACAAAGGAGGCATGGTTAACATCATCCAAATACAGGTCATCACAAGTCAAGCTCTTCATCACGGCCTTCCCAGAGAGCAGAAGACCATTTGGGAGATTTAAGAGACTGGAGGGGTCTTTGCTCACGAGCCAAGCAGAAGAGGTGATTTTAAACCATAAGACTGGCAAAGTTGACCATAGGAGCAGCACAAATGGGGCCAAAGAAAACACAACAAATTTTAGGACTGGGAGTATCATAATAATGATCTCTGCAAAATTTGAAGGAGATTGGTGGGATTTTTAAAATTTTAAGCAATAAAAATTGATCCAACAAGGGCAGCCACAAGAAAAAAAGCCAAAGGGGAAGCAACAGATGTGGTTCAGGAAGCTTGGATGTGGACTCGGGCGTCTTGGGACAGGAAAAGCAAAAGGGGGTTCAAAAATAGATAAATTAAAGAAAATTCAAGATAATAGTAGAGATTATATTGAAAATTAGTTAAAATTTCAAGTTCAAGAGCAGGTTTAAAGAGCAAAAGCAAAGAGAAGCGACGCCTATACGCCAACACCTTTTTCAAGGATGTCTGAAGAGGTGCCAGGTTCAAAGCGGGTCAAAGTAAGGTAAATTTAAAGGGAATGGCTAACACTTTAATCTTTTAGATGACAAGGACTCAAAAATTAGTTTCAGTCCAAACAAAATGATCAAAATTAAGTGCAAACACCAAAACTTTAATAAATTTGAGAATTGACAAGCAGGGGACCCAAAATCCCCTGGCATTGTTAAAAGGGAATGGGTTGCTGGGGGGGGGGTCACATGACTAATTTGCTTGCATTTGGTTGGCTGGGTGATAAAATTTGCTGGCCAGAGCCAGGGGTGCTGGAAAGTTTCAGGGTAATTTCCACAGATCCACCTGATTGGCTGGAAGACACCTCAACTAGTTCAGGTTCATTTAACTTTCTGGTCATAGATGTGGGCCCATTTGATTGGGTGTTCCTGATTGTTTTTAAGAGAGGACAATACCATGCTAGCAAATAGTCCAAATTAACCAGCGTTTCTTCCCAGGCTGGGACAACCAAAGCCGGGGGTTCTGCGGGGTATGCCAACACAAATCTTTCATCCACAGCGTGAGCTAAA
This sequence comes from Entomophthora muscae, assembly GCA_014839935.2. NCBI lineage: Eukaryota > Fungi > Entomophthoromycota > Entomophthoromycetes > Entomophthorales > Entomophthoraceae > Entomophthora > Entomophthora muscae. Next base: position 86,760 of record QTSX02004518.1, on the reverse strand, counting down.
TCTTTGAGTGAATTAAGTGGTTTTGCTGGGCTTTGCACGGTCTTTTTTGTGCAACAAGGAAAGACAGTCATATCCAAGGCCAAAGGGGGCAGTGAATTTACAACCTGGTTGGCCAAGTCCTGGAAATTGAAGACATTCCAGGCCTGCTCCTCCTGCAGCTTAGAGAAGAATTTGTTGTACTTGGGGTTGGTCCCAAACTTCACCTTCAGGTACTTGTGCCACACTTCCAGGCTAGACGTGATCTTCATCTCTCCCTTAAGAAAGGCGCTCTGGCAGTTCCATGGCGCTGTGGCCCCGCTCTTTCCTCTCCAGGCAGTTATCTTCTTTCCTACCCATTGGTGCTCGAAGTAATCAAGGTAGCCCTTGAAAATGGTGGAGTTCTTCTTGATATAAGCATCCTCCAGGAGGGCCTCAAAGCCAATCCCACTATGCTCTGGCTGCACAAAAGCCAAGGCAGCAAACTAGGTAATGGCAAAGCAACACTTCCCTTTACCATCATTGAGATACTGTTACAGTAGAAAATCAAATGAAATGGATAGTGAACCCTCGTAAAACCAGAAACCAGCAAAGGACCACAGCCAAACCCTTGAAAGAAAAAGACGTCTTAACCACTGTCATAGACAAAAAATGGGTCAAAGCTGAGGTTGCCCAAATAGCCCTGGAAAATCTGGACCTGCCTTATTCCCCCCAAATATTATGACAAGAAAATTATGTGTAATACCCTATTTGGGGATGGCAGCGCTTGACCCGCTGGTCACCAGAATTTTTCAAATTATGACAACATAAACTCAAATTCCAATGAAAGACTTCCAACTGCTGAAAATATTCTTATCAGCCAATCAGATGTCACAAAATCCTCTCCTCCCCCATCCTAAACTCCCTTAAAGCTTCCCCTTTTCCCCTCTAGAAACTTGTTTATAGATAGCTAAACTACACTCAAATAAAAGAAAGCTTTCATAAAATGTGGGATCATCTTGGGCTGTTTGCCCCTGTCTTTGACAGATTAGTGCTCATGATCTTCAAGGTTGCTATGGATTCTATGGCCTTGCCCTGGCCTGCGTTGTATTCTGCTTCCACATCTCTAATGTCTGACTTTCCTTTGCAAATGTTCTTTCTAATTTTGATCTTGAACACTGTTTTCTGTTACAAAGTCCAAGGTGCAAAGTTAATGAGTCCCTCAACCCAATTTGGTTTAGTGCTGCTCAAGCAGTTAATGATTTGTTTATTTTATCCTCATCATTTTTCTCTGAATAGCGCAGCACACCATTTAACTCTTAAAGATACTTCTCAAAGAGCTCCTTATTGCTCTTGAGGTGTTTAATGAGGGCCTGCCTAAAATGGAAGAAGCAGCCCTGTACTTCTCCATTGAAGGTGGCCTCAAAGGCTCTGAAATGAGCTTGCTCAAAGTCCATGATAATTACCTTTGGCCAAGTGAGCGCGCATGAGCTAGCTGCTCAGTGACTAGGGCAGACTATTCCTTCTCAGCAGAGGAGGGATTGGCCCTTGTGGCATGGGTGAGAGGGGGAGCTGGTTGACAGGAAGGGAGCTCAAAGCATCCCAGACAATTTTGAATGCTCTGGCGTAGACCCATGTCTTAGCACCAGGCAAGAGAAATAAAAAAGGGGATAACCTGGTCATTAAACTGCTCATTCAGGACCCAAAGCTGCTAAAGATGGTTGGGCAGGTTGAAAATGTGCTGTCACACAGCCAGGTGGTAGCAGTATTGATTGCTCCAGGTTTTGGGTTGTGGCGTAGGCTATAATCCTATCCTCCACTTCCTGTTCATTGTCATGGAGCAGAAACATCTCACCATCCTCAGTTTTTTTGAGGGCATCTGTGAGGACCAGGTCTTCAATTTTAGTGGCGCTCTTGGCCAGGGGATTGGAGGCTTGATGCCTATCACTTACAAACTTAACCAACTGGCTGTGGGTTGGGACCCTCTTGAGGTTGATGGGGGAGAGGTACTTGTATGCAAGCACAGCCAGCTGGGTTAGGAAAAGGTCTTTTGAAGTGGATATGACCTGGACAAGATACCACTTGAGGAGACGGGCTATGTTGGTATTTGGCATCACACAAGTGTGTTCACCCTTGATGGTCTGTACCAGGTCCCAGCGCTTAGTATTGAGCCACACTGGGCAGGAGCGGTCCTTGCAGGTATAGTGCTGGCTCTTGAAGCCCCAGTTGGCGTTATTGCAGCTGAAGATGTAACCATTGGCCACCATGGCAGGCCCACCTTTGACACTCATGATGGGAAAAAACTTTGGTAAGATGGAGGGAACCTTAAACTTCCCATCAACATTGTAGATATTGTGGGCCACAAGAGGATCCCAGGGGCCAGCAGGAGCATGGCAGAAGCCAGGGAAGTAATTAGGGTGGGGCTTTGAATCATCTCCTAATGAACTGGAAGGAGGGGGGTTTGGTGGGGGGAAGCAGAAGGGGGCTTATCTTGGTGCTTCTCATGTGTAGGAGACTTATTCTTTGGAGGGGACTTTTTGGCCTGGCACCGCTTCTTGGTAGGCTCCTTGTCTGAAGCAGAGTTATAGAAACTATGGTCAGTAACTGAACCATCAGTTTTCTCTCCCCCAGTGGAGTGAGCGGGGCTCTTCTCAGGAGAGGGCTCAGGGGAGGGCTTTGGGGAGGTCTTAGGGGTGGCCTTCTTTGATGAGACAGGCTTCTTTTTGGTGGGTTTGGTTGGCTTTGAAGAACGCTTGGTTCCTTTGGGTTGTTTGGAAGTGTTTTTGTCCTAAAATAATAAGTAAAATGGTTTAAAATAAAGCAATGTATTTTAAAAAACAAAAAAACAACTATAAAACATAATACATAAAAATTAAACCTTATATGATTTTTATTGGCATTTAAAAGGTAAAAAATATTTTGTATAGTTTTTATTTTATTATAGTTATAAATAACAAGTTAAAAGTTAAGAGATTTATGTAAAAGTGCTATATTTATATATAGATTTAATTTTAAAAATAAAAAATATGAAAGAAAAAGTTAAAAATACATTATATCAAAAAATCAGATGCTTTTATTATGTAAAACATAAAGTTTCATATGTGAGAAATGAAAAGCATTGACATTATGATTGACAATTAGTAAAAAAGCTGAATTCTCACTGTTTATTAGAAAAATTGTAGACATTATTATTGGTGGCATTAACACTGTTGAAATTTTCTTGAAAATTTACTGTGAAAAACATAGTACACTTAATTAAATTTAAGTGGGCTAGCAAATATTAAACATTTTCTGTGTGTTTTTATTCATATAATAAATTTTAAAAAAAACATATGAATGTAAGTTAAAAAATTATCAAAGCTCTTTATTTATTTACTAAAAATTATATTTGGGTAGTGGTAATATGATATTTTACTATTGCGTATATTGGAAGTTGTTAAGCAGTTGTTAACAGATATGAAAAAGGTAAAGTGTCGACAACATCACTTACAACATTCTTTATAGGAGGCAGCATATTAATTTAAGCTTGATTGCGCCACTCTAATTTTCTTAAATCCACTCTGGCAGATGATCACAAAAAAATAAATGACATTTCTGAGTGTCAACATTATTTTTAATAATATATTCTATAGTAACTTACATAATAACTCACACTTAAATTATTGGATTGCCGTTAGCCACCAATACACTTAATATATTAAAGCCAGAATAAGTGCCACAGATATATTTATAAGATGTTCATTTCAACAATTAGCTATATGCACAATGCATTTTTCTATATATTGATTTACTAAAAAATATTTTTAAATAGGCACTTAATTTTTTTATTGTAGATGTTTTAGTTTTGTTATTAAAAATAAGTTTAGCTTAAAAAGTGTTGACATTAACACTTTTATGTTGTAAAAAAAATAAAAATAAACTAATTTTTATTAGTAAACATAAAGGAAAAATCTGGTTAAATTGAGATTTTTAATTAAGCTTAATATTAAATTGTGTTGAGATGGCCATAATTTCATCGTGTTTTCTGGGTTTTAACCCCTGAACGCTTTAAAAATGGGAATTAAGCTAGCGCAACTAGCAAAAAACATAGAAGATTTCAAGTTTTGAGTCAACAGTGACCATGTTGACAAAGTGTCAACATGGTCACTGTTGACATTATTATTATTGACATGGGTGCTGTTGCCAGCTAGACGCCAGTCTGGCTGCTACCTTCACACATTAAAAAGCCCTTCCAAGATCACTTGGAGGGCAGACAAATAAGAATAATCAACATTACTACTAAACCAAATAGTAGTAGTGCCAAGTACAATAAGAGTGTATTATTGATACTTCCAGAATCCTGCAAAACCACCTCAGTCAGGGTTGCGTCTAAAGACCACATGACTCTCCCTTTACTTGACTCCAGTAACAACAGAACTCTGCCAGTTGCTGCACTCACACACACCAATTGGAAGCACATCTGTCCCCATACAGATATCCCAATCTCAACATGCATAATACCTTTAATAAAAACAGCAACTCTTTCTTCTTCAAGAACACAAAATTTTGAAGCTCTGTCAAGTGTAAAGCCTGGTAGTTTCTCCTTAAATATAAAGGGGAATTCTTGGACAAGTTATTGGCATATTAGGTCCTGTTCAAGTGAGACTTTCACATTCTTAAAATAAGTTGATCTTGCATGTGCAGGTATTCCAGATGATTTTACTAGCATCCTTTTCTTCTTCTGTTTTGATAATCTTTACAAATATGTGTTCCCTCATGAGGGTGTCAAGGTGAGTTGGATACACATGGTGGCTTACTTCTCCTTGTTTTATGGTAAGTGTGGCACTGCCCTAGTCAATGTGAGGGTTTTTCTTTATTATCCAGTCTAAGCCAAGTACTACATTTTACTTAGGGATTGGAATGATAGGTCCACCAAGGGTAGTTTGTACATCCCCCATTTTTGTCCAGAAAGGCTTTGCCTCCTTGGTAACTGGAGTGCTTTGATTGTATGCCATGATAGCTCTCTTGATGTTGCTCTTGGTAGTAATAGTTTAATGAGGTTGTTAAATGTCTTTTCAACAAAGGACTGATCCACTCCAGTGTCAAATAGTGCTGTGCCTTGATATCTTTAAAAACAGAAAGGATAAGTAAAGAGTTTATTTCCAGTTTGAGTGGCAAACAATATAGGATTGCTGGAGAGTACTTGAATCATGGTAAGTGAGTCCACATCTTGGTCCCTATACAAGTCTTATAAAGTGAGAGAGGGCAGATTGCCTAAGCTCTCCCCTGAGCTTTTTCATCTTTGGGCGCGTTTTCAGTACTCATCTGGTTCACCTGAGTTGTATGGTTTCTGCCTTGAGGATGTGAGTTATTGTGACAGAAATCACTGGATAATATGAAGCCGTTTCTAAATGATGGGGAATTACCACCCAAATCCACATAGAATTGATTATTAACCACCAACACAGCTTCAGATATTTTTTTATGAAATTTCCCATTGTAACTCCAGGATTAAGTAGAACAATCAGTCCTAATCATAGTGAACCAAGATAAATGACTTGGGAAAGCATCAATGCATCTTCAGTGTAGAATTCTGGGCATTGAGAAGTGACACAATTTTCATCTTCAAGAATGGGGGGAGGAGCTACAAAATTGGCTGACATGAAATTAACATTTTGCGGCACTGACAACAAAGTTCCAGATGCTGGGCCCCATCTTCCTGAAATGATTATGTTCAGAATCAGGTTGTACAGGATATACCGCAACAACCTGAGCACAGGATGCATTTTTAAAATTTAAAATTTAGAACTTGGGATAATTGATTTTTATTGAGAAAATTTAGGAGGACTCAACTCTTAGAGTTGAAACAGGGAAAATTATTCAATATATATCAGAAAAATTGACTAAGCAATACCACCTGAGTCTTGATCTCCTATTCCTTCTGCACCTTCAAGTAAGTATCTAGTCCAGGTTGCAAAGAACCCTTGTGTGACCAGTTTCTGACAACTGTGCTGATTAATAAGCTTATATTGGGTGACCCTCATATTACGTCAATTTATCAACGTCAGTTTGCAAGGGGGAGTTGGTTTCAGCTGGCAGACTGGAGCATCCATGACTCATTTTCAATTGACCGTTTGGTTTAAATCTGTTAACTTGGTCAATTTCAATACAGGTTTTCCGGCCTTCTGTGCCTTCTTACTTGGACAGACAATACCCAGCATTATGGAACCTACCATGACATTACCCTCCGCTTTAGCCCTGGGAACAATACCACCATCTGGGAGATGGGATAAAGAGAAATTCTTATGGGCAGGTGGGAGTTTCATTGCAACTAGGGTAAGTTCAGGGTGACCAATAGCAGTGGGATTGCGCTTGTAGAACTTGTGGATCAGATCAGAGGAATTTGAACAATTGTAGTGGGGAACTCAGGAGTTTTCAGAATCAGGATAACCTTTCCAAGATACCAAATATTCCAAACAGCAGCAATTCTTGCAGAAAGCCAGAATACAATTTAACTTGTACTCCGGTTCTCCTTCCACAAGAATGGGTTGGGAAGAGGGGGTCTCTGTTCCTTTGAAGGGAGTAAGGAGACATTCATGGAAGGTGTGGGAAATCTTGAAAACAGGAGGTAAATCCAGCCAATAGGCAGAGGGACCAATCTGACGTTCTACCTTGAAGGGACCAACTTGCTTGGGACCTACTTTGCGACAGGAAACCTTAAGTTTCATATTGCAAGCATCAACCATGACTAGATCACCTAGCCTGTAAGTTGGACCTTCCTGGCGCTTGCGATCTGCATATTATTTTTAAGTTGTCACGGCAGCAGCGAGAGTAACTTGGAGCTCCTGATAGACCTGCTTCAATGCAGCGGCTTGATCAGTTGCAACTTCCATGTTGCTAACCAAATAAGGACCCATGTTGGAAGAAGAATTGTAACCCACATTAGCATAAAATGGCAATACTTGAGTTGACATGTTTGGGGCATTATTATATGTGAAATCTGCCATGGGTAGATTATCACACCAGTCATCTTGTTGCACATTGGTGTAGCAACTTAGGTAGAACTCCAAACTTTGGTTTACCCTCTCTGTTTGTCCATCAGATTGGGGGTGGAAAGCCGTGGAACAACACAATTTGATACCTAGAATCCCAGTGAAAGCTTCCCAGAACTGAGCAATGAATTGGGGCCTGCGGTCACTCACAATATCCATTGGGATGCCATGTAGGGAAAAGATTCTATTCACAAACAACCTAGCCATTTCCACCAAAGTAATTGTGGTTGAGCAAGGTACAAAGTGCGCCATTTTCATGAAGCAATCTACCACCACCATGATTGCGTTAAACCCATTGGAATTGGGAAGCTCACCGATGAAATCTACCAACACTGACATCCAGGGACCTGCAGCAGGCTGAAGTGGAACCAGTAAACCAGTAGTCATATTCCGACTGGCCTTGGATCAAACACATACCAGGCAATCTCAAACAAAAGCTGCTACTTGCACAGTCAAACCTTTCCAGGAAAACTGGCGGCAGATAAGTTCCACTGTTTTTTTTCCTGGATGACCAGCCGTTGTACAGGTATGATTAGCCTCCATGATTTCATCCCAAATAATGCCCTCAGGAACCCACAAGCAACCTTGATGATATAGGACTGGACCAATCTTATGATAACCCTGAGGCTGACCTACTGGGTTTGCACATGCTAGCTCTAATAGCCTATCATAACCTTTGGACAAAGGTTGCAGAAACTTAACTTTGGAATACAAGTCCAGGACTGCACCCTCAGCTAAGGACATGGTGGCCAACGTAGCTGGCAAAGGCAATACAAAAGGCACCACAGCCTTTTCTGGAATCATAGTATGTGTGTTAAGCTCAGCGTTCATACTAGCATCTGGGAGATGGGAAGGATTCATGCTTAGTGCATTGGCCAAGTGATTGTCCAATCCCTTAATAAACTTGTAGTAGAACTTGTATCTTGTCAAGTCACCATGTCATCTGGATTGACAACCCAACAAAACCCTGGGTTGTTGATAATATAGAAGAGCTTTGTGGCCAGTTCTTACTACAAATGGATGACGTGCCAACATGCAATGGTGATGCCAATGCTTTAAAAATTCCACTACAGCTAACAATTTCTTGTTGTAAATCATGTAGTTGCGTTCTCAAGCCTCCATCTCCCGGGAGAAATACCCTACAGGTCTCTCAATCCTGTCACTAGCCGTTTGCAACAGCACACCAGCCACAGCGTATTTAGATGCATTGGTAGAAAAAACAAAAGGAAGCTAAGGATTCACATGTCTTAACACTGGGGAGGACAACAAAAGAGCCTTGACTGCTGAGAAGGCACTTGCACACTCAGGCGTCCAGACTAAAGTTGTCTTTCCACTAGCCAAATATAAAGGGGCAGCCACCTCAGACAAGTGGGGAGTGAGTTTTTCTCCAAGAACATACATTTACCTAGGTAACTACAAAGTTGGGATACTGTCACAGGTGTAGCATACTCTCAAACCGCAGCTTCCTTGTCAGGGGCAATGGTGTGGCCATCATCAAAGATGATATTACCCAGAAAGTTAACCTTACATTTAAAGAATTCACACTTACTCCTTTTGATGATCAAGTTTGCTTAGAGAATGTGCTCTACAACTGCCAACAAGTGGGCCTTATGGGACTCCTCATCTGGAAAAAACACCAAGATGTCATCCATATATGCAATGGCACAAACACCTAGGAGATCTCCCAGGACTGGATCAATCAACCGCTGAAAGCAAGCCAGGGCATTCTTCAATCCAAAAGGCATTACACAGAACTGGAAGATACCCTTCTTAGTTCTGAATGCTGTTAACTATTCCATTCCTTCTGAAATCCTGATTTGATTGAAAGCATTCAACAGATCAAGTTTTGAGAATTTCTTGGCCTTCTCAACACATCTAGAGATCTGTGCTTTGAGAGGTAAAGGATAAGGATCCGGAATTGTAATTTTATTCAAATTCCTGTAGTTGACACAAGGACAAAGGGACCCATCAGACTTCTGAACAAACAATAACAGAGAGCAGATTGACAAAGCCTTCTTAAAAATGTAGCCTTTTGCCAACATGTCACAAGTCCACTCTTCCAAACATGCATCTTCCTTCAAGGTTAAAGGGTAAATAGGAGACACAATTCTGATTAGATCAACAGTGACCTTAAAGTCAAAGTCAAACTGAGTGTGCTTGGGAAGGACCTTGCCTCTGGTGGCATCAAATGCCGCAGACCAGGGTTGCAAGCATGCCGGTAAATCCAAACTTACGGGGACAGGGAAAGGAAACAATTGTATGGTCTGTGATGATTGCTTCAATTCAGACATATCCAACAGCGGAATACAAATAGTTATACCCAAAGAGTGTTCCACCTGCAGCTCATTTTTCTCCAGTAAGGTTGATACATTATGATCTCTCCACCAACTCACTCCCAAAATGATAGGATACATAAGGGTAGGGTAAACAGAAAATCTTGCAGTAAAAGACTGACCTGCAACTACAAAAGTAACTGGCTTCTTCAGCTGGAAAGAGGGAAACGTTTGGCAATTTCCACCCCTAACAAGCATTCCTGGGCGGTACTTGAGGTGTAGCAACTTGGCAGTCTCCACACTCATGAAATTTTTGGAAGCACCTGTATCCAACAAAATAGCTGGCTGATAGATAGTCTGACCATTATCAATTCTACTATAGAACAAGAAGTAACCAGAAGTGGATTTATTTGAAGCAAAGGTAGCAATCTTGGCAGGGTCTTGTGTTTCATCAGCGGTAAAAATGACAGCTAAGGAGACAGGATGCTCCTGGAAGTAACGCTCAATCATTTCTTGGATAGCAGCCAGAAGCACGGGGTTATCACAATCAATGGGAACAAGGGGTAACTCTTTGGACGTAATAACAGAAGATTTTGCAGGTACAACGTTCTGAAGCATTGCCAAGGAAATATCAGGAACGGACACTGCAGGGGCCTCCTTTACTCACCGGGTTTGTTCACCACCGCCAATTGTAGCTGAGACAAGCTAGGGGGAAAACAATCTTGGCTTTGGTTGGAAGGAACTACCGCGGAGCAAGGATCAGAAAACCAAGAGTGCACAGCAGGTTTATCCTCAATTACCAACTCACCTTGTTTAGAAGTAGACAGATTTGAGACCAGAGAAAGAATTTGGCTTACCAGGGCCTCAGTTGTGGTTAACAGGGAATCCCAAACCGCCAAGTCCTGGGCAGTCTGGTCAACTTCTAACCACAATGCTGAGAGTTTATTCACCTTGGGAACATTGATTGTACATCAGTAGGTAAGAAACTGAGAAAGGAATACCAAAAGCGGAGTTGTATCCTGATAGAAGGCGTACAGCTTACAATATACTTTGAGCTCCTCAATAGATACACACAAAATTTTTAACAAAGGGTATAGAGATGCACTCTCAGTTAAAAAATGTGGATTGCGCTCCACTGTGGACAACAACCATTCACAGGCATCTTCAGAAACCTTTGTCATCACATGGTAAACTTGGGATTTGTGACTAAGGCTAGAGCCGGAATAAAATGATAAAGCTGACAAAACTTCACGCAAAATTTCATCAGTGGGTGGGGCAGGAAAATAATACAGACGCCAAAATGTATGACACAATGGAAATAGGAAACAGAGGATCCAGTCTCTACAACTGCAGCCAGAGATGGTAACCACAAATTAAAGAAAAGCCCAAACTGAAAACTCATAAATGAACTGATGCAAATAAACATGGTAAATGCAGATATCTTGACGGAGCAGGAGAAAAGAAAATTGAATTCATGACAAACTGCTTCCAAAAACTCAGAAATGAACTGATGCAAATAAACATGGTAAATGCAGATATCTTGACGGAGCAGGAGAAAAGAAAATTGAATTCATAACAAACTGCTTCCAAAAACTCAGACGTAGAATAGTTGAGTAATGCTACGGAAATCACTGGATAATATGAAGCCGTTTCTAAATGATGGGGAATTACCACCCAAATCCACATAGAATTGATTATTAACCACCAACACGGCTTCAGATATTTTTTTATGAAATTTCCCATTGTAACTCCAGGATTAAGTAGAACAATCAGTCCTAATCATAGTGAACCAAGATAAATGACTTTGGAAAGCATCAATGCATCTTCAGTGTAGAATTCTGGGCATTGAGAAGTGACACAATTTTCATCTTCAAGAATGGGGGGAGGAGCTACAAAATTAGCTGACATGAAATTAACATTTTGCGGCACTGACAACAAAGTTCCAGATGCTGGGCCCCATCTTCCTGAAATGATTATGTTCAGAATCAGATTGTACAGGATATACCGCAACAACCTGAGCACAGGATGCATTTTTAAAATTTAAAATTTAGAACTTGGGATAATTGATTTTTATTGAGAAAATTTAGGAGGACTCAACTCTTAGAGTTGAAACAGGGAAAATTATTCAATATATATCAGAAAAATTGACTAAGCAATACCACCTGAGTCTTGATCTCCTATTCCTTCTGCACCTTCAAGTAAGTATATAGTCCAGGTTGCAAAGAACCCTTGCGTGACCAGTTTCTGACAACTGTGCTGATTAATAAGCTTATATTGGGTGACCCTCATATTACGTCAATTTATCAACATCAGTTTGCAAGGGGGAGTTGGTTTCAGCTGGCAGACTGGAGCATCCATGACTCATTTTCAATTGACCGTTTGGTTTAAATCTGTTAACTTGGTCAATTTCAATACAGGTTTTCCGGCCTTCTGTGCCTTCTTACTTGGACAGACAATACCTGGCATTATGGAACCTACCGTGACAGTTATTGGCTTGGTTGGGTTGTTTGTTAGGTCAATTATTCTTCTTTGTTAATGGACTCTATTTCTGTTTATTGTTTTAATACAGATTGTCAGATTTCTGAGAAGCTTGTTTTCCTTCCAAGAATACATCCTTGAGGTTCTTGCAGCGGCTCATATCAAATTGGTGTCTGATGTGTGTGGTGAGACCATTGTAGAAGTCTAGATGTGGTCCAGCCTCATCAAATTTGATGGTGTCAAAAGCTCAATAATATATGTTTTTGTATGCCAAAATATATTATTCAATGGTTTCTGTCATCTTGAAGGTTCTGAGCTCTGTCATGGTCACAACATCAGATTCTTTATGGTAATTTTTTTCCAGAAAGGCATTTTTGAAAATGCCACAGTCTTCATTGTGATCAGGATGTTTGTTGTGTTCTGAGGTGCGGCACAGACACACAATGGGGAATCCTAACCTTAGGATTAGATTTGTGCTAAGTCTTGTTTAGATGGCAGGGAAGGCTATACAATTACCTTGTGGCCCTGGATAAATAATCTCTACTAGCTGTGGCTAGAGAGAGGCGCCAAAGTATTTGAAGACACAAAGACAAAAATGTGAATAAAACTTAATTTTTATTTGTGAATATGAAATGGAATATATACTGTGTAGCTTTACCACAAAACAGCACATGGGCAGTATGATCACTTGTCACAAGCATGAGTGGGGCAAGTGAATTGCGCAGAGTCAGGAAACTGAACAATTATATTTCCCAGTTTGGGTTTAGACTCATTTTGAGGGGCAAAAGCAAATGATAGAGATTCATCCTCAAAATAACCCATCAAAGGCAAAATCAAAACATGGGGAATGGCAGCATTCACAACGTTGCCCCCCTCTAGATTGGCCTTAGGGGGGTAGTACTTGCGGAGAAACTTGGCATGTACTCAGGCAAACAAACAACCACTGGAGAGGAGTTTTGAGGTGTACTCAGACCCTTGCTTGAAAGTCACTTCTAGAGGGTCAACCCACAACATATCTAGCTTATGAGCGCGTCCTTCTACTCTGTGCTGATAGTAGAGAACATAGTCCCCAATGTTGAACTCAGGCAAGGGAGAGCGTCCAGCATTGTCAGGAGAGAGCTCAAGCATCTTATTCTTATATGTAGAGGTATAAGCAGTGGCCTGTACGTCAATTATGCAATTGCCTAGATCTTTGATATGGTTGTCAGGATTCATAGCCTTATCAGAGGAGAGTAGGGGGCCCAAGAGTGACAGAGTGGTGCCCTCACGCCCATACAGTATAGCAAAGGGGGAATACCCAGTGACGCAATGTTTGCTAAGGCAATAAGCAAAGAGAGCAGCGGGTAAGTATAGGTCCCAGTTGGCAGCGTCAGAGTAGGTGAGCTTCCTCATGATGAAAACCAGTGTTGAATTTGCACACTCAACTGACCCATTGATAGAAGGGTTATAGGGGGCAGAGAAAGACTGATGAGACCCCAAGGCTTCAACAACAGAGGTTGCCAACTTGGTTTTGAAGTTAGTCTCATTTTCAGATAGCAACAATCAAGGGCAGCCATGGCAGTAGAAAACATCTTGCAACAGGAAGGTAGCTGTTGTTTTAGCAGTGATATCCTTAGTAGGGCGAGCCTCTACCCACTTGCTGAAGTGATCAACAGCAACCAGGATAAAGCAACACCCAGAACGTGAGCAGGGGAGAGGCCCTAAAGTGTCAATGCTGATAGTGTGAAATGCATGCTGTGGAGGGACTAATTTGAACTCCTGAGAGGCAGCTCAAGGTTGCTGGAGTTGACAGTCATGACAACTGGCAATGTCATCTGGGATCAGCAGGCGGAGGTTCTCCCAGAAGTAATTCTTCTGGAGCCAGTCATATGTCTTGGCAATGCCTCCATGTCCAGTCTCCTTATGAACTTGGAGTACCAACAAGAGGCGGAGGCTAGGGAGTACATAAGGAAGGTACTGATCATGCACCTTCTTGAAGAGTTGATTGTCACAAATAAGAGTATTCTCAGATAGCTTAGACAGGGCAGTACAAATCTCTTCAGCCTCTTTTTCCCAAGTAGAGGGATACCCAATTAGTTCATACAATTGATCAGCCTTAGCAGGGTGTAGAGTGAGGATGGGCATTTTGGATAAGCCATCAGTGTTCTGGTATTAAATCCCGGGACAATGTAGCACAGTGTTGTATTTTTGACCTTAAGGACGTCTTGGAGGTTAACTTCTATAGTGCTAGCTTTAGAGAGTATGGTTTCAGGCCTATACACAAATTAATACAAGTCTTAAAGACTCTTAAGTCTTTACCCTTGAATCTAAGGTAACAACTAAGTAGAGTGTAAAAGCAAGTAGGTAATGTGTAAAAGTATAAAAGTATGTTTATTGGGAGAAAGAAAGGAATTTTATATACTGGAAAGGCTGCGTAATAGATGCAGGAGTGTTATTAACACCTGCACCATTGTCTGATATTACAGCATCTTCTAGTGTCCACCAGGCTCTTGCATCTGCATATTCTTCATTTGGGATGATCTGGATCATCTGGCGGGGAATAGTGGATGTACATTACCCTGGAGTGACTGCAGCTTGCAGCTGCCCATTATGGAAGCCGCTTACAGTTCCCAAACTTGATCCAACTGGATGTAACAGGTTGGCCAAATCATCATAGCATCCAAGATACAATTGGAATTGCAAATCCATCAGATCCAACAGATTTGGGTGCAAACCAAATGAGCCTTGACTACCAGGATTAATTCCACTGATAGCCTTGACCATTCTAATATGCACCTAATTTACAACACACAGTAAAGTTGTAACCTTGCAGATGGAGAGCCCATCTAGCTAGCCGTCCTTCTGGCTCTTTAAGCTGTTGTAACCACTTAAGGGAGGCGTGATCAGTGACCACCATAAAATGGGTGCCATACATATAATGGCGGAACTGTTTGACTGCATGCAACACAGCAAGGCATTATTTCTCTGTAGTGCTGTAATTCTTCTTATGCTTGTTCAGGACACGAGAAGTATAAGCCACAGGATGATCCACACCTTCATTGTCTAGTTGAGCTAAGATGGCTCCAATAGCCAGGCTGCTAGCATCAGTGTATAAGATGAACTCCTTATTGTAGTCAGGATACACTAGGATGAAAGCCTCTTTGAGTTTTTGTTTGAGGGTCTCAAAGGCTTGTTGTTGGCTGGCAGTCCATTCAAAAGAGATGTTACACAGCAGCTGGACCAAGGGTTTGCTAGTGTTAGCAAAATCAGGGATGAAATTTCTGTAGTATCCCATCATACCCAGAAATACTTGGACTTCTTGCAGGTTGGTGAGCGGAAGCATTTTGTCAATGGCCTCAACTTTCTTGGTCATGGGGCAAATTCCTGTCTGGGTCACCTCATGACCCAAGAATTCAAGCCTTTCCTTGAAGAAAGCACACCTGGATGGTTTTAACTTAAGTCCAGCCTCTTGAATCTTTATGAACACTTCTTTGAGATGGGCTAGGCGGTTGGTAAAGGTAGCGCTGAAAACTGTTATATCATCTAAGTATACTAGGACACACAAAAGTTTCAAGTCAGAGAGGATGGAGTCCCTGGCTTGTTAGAAGGTGGCCAGGACATTGCAGAGTCTCTGCGGCATACATGTAGGTTCAAACAGCCCTTCATATGTAATGAGTGCGGCCTTTTGTTGATCCTCAGGCAAAAGGTCAACTTGCCAGTATCCAGATGCCAGATCCATTGCAGAGAATAACTTTGAGCCTCCAAGACAGCAGAGAGCATCATCAATACGCGGCAAGGGGTAGGAATCCTTCTTGGTTAAAGAGTTCAATTGTCAATAGTCCATCACAATAAAATGACCTCCATCCTTCTTCTTCACAATGAGTAAGGGGGAAGCCCAAGGACTTTGGGAAGGGGCCAGTAGTCCAGCATCTAGCAGTTGTTTGAGCTCTTTAGACACCTGAGCGTCATCCACGCAACTGCAGCAATATGGTTTAGCACAGAAGGGGGGAGAACCTCCAGTATCAATCTGGTGGATAACGCCTTTAGTTAGAAAATGGTCAGTGCTGTCTTTAGCAAAGATATCTGAAAACTGGTCTAGCAAATCAAGCATCTCCTTCTTTTAGACCGGAGATAGTTATGGGAAGTCTTGCACAGTGAACAAGGATAGGTGTGATGATCCACATGTTTGATGGTTTGCAGGTGGGGCTTATGTTGGCCAAGTGAAAGTTTAATGACTGTTGTTGAAGAAAGCTGGCTGAAGGACCAGAAGATGATGGTGAAGAACTGGTGGTCCGGAGAAATGAGCCAAGATTTGCCAAATTGATTTGCTGAGGTGGTAAAATGTGGAATGTTTTGCCTTGGTTTAGTATTAAAATCAAGAAGGAATGTGGATAGAAGTGTGGGTAAGATATTTATTTATTAAGTTACTAGGATAGATGAAGGTATGTTGCTATGAGAGCGGATACAAAGTTGTTTTGGTGGGACATTTTCCTTGGATTTTACTATATTTATAAATATATGGGGGAAATGTTGAAGAGGTCCAGAAAGAACAATTTAAATAGTATTCTACTATTTAAATGGGTTCAGGTTGAATGCAGGGAAGAATGGTGCCGGAATAATGAACCGGTTAACGCTTTGGTGCGCAAAGAGTTGTTGCTTTGAGCGGTTTGAGCTGTGGAAATGATTTTCATAGTTGGATCCTGGTGGAACTTCAGAAATGGTCTATTTCCGCGCTCTGCATTCATTGGTTAAGTTCTGGCAGGTTTCCTGATGAAAATTATTGGTTGGAAGCCAAAAGCTTAAAGCATAAGCAAGGAAATAGTGAATTAATACTTTAAGCTTTTGAGAAAGTAAGTATATAAGCTTAAGTTATTATAGGAAAAAGTGAGCATCAATGGTTTAAGCTTATGAAGAAAGCCGTTTGAAGGCGGAACCTTTGGGAAAAAGACACTATAAGATGGTGGCTGACTGGAAAGTTACTGGGTCTTTTGACAGTCTTTTTGATGTCTTTTCAAGGTCTTTTGGAAGGCTTTTGGAGGTCTTTCCCAGGTCTTCTGAGTTTCTGCCAAGAGGGTTTGGAAGCCCTTTAATCACCAGCATGAGTTTGGTTGGACTGATACAACCCAAGATAATGGAGCAGGAGACCAAGAATAAGGAGCTGGATCCTAAGCGTGGTGCCAGAGTCCAAGTTTAAGGAGCAGGAGTACAAGTCATAGGAGCAGAAGTCCAAGAATAAGGTGCAGGAGTTCAAGAACAAGTAAAAGGAGTCCAAGATATTGTTGGAGGACTCCAAGTATTGGCAAATCCATATTGTTTCCTTGATCCCCCAGGCCATATACCAGAAGGTTTCTAAGGGGATCTTCCTTCTGAGAGTGAATAAAAGCCCATTTTGACCCCTATACATATTTCTGAGATACATTTCCCCTTACTAGAGAATGACAACCCCTTCCAGCCAGTCCCTGGCTACAATCCAGGACACACTTGGGGACTGATGGACAGGAACCCCACAATAGGACTTGGGGCTTGTCTTCAGGTAAGTTAAAGTCCTGGAACATGCCAAAGGGTTAAGAGACAAGACATCAGGAGCATTTAGTAGTTTGCCATAATCAACAAACTGCCCTCTATATACATGTATGAGGAGTGCAGTTAGGTTGGCTACTAGCAATTGAACAGGGTCTTTATGAGAGATATCTAAGATTCCAGGACAGAGGTAGGGTTTGTTGCAACCTAGCAAGGGAGGGGAGTACAACTCCAGGAAAGTACACTCAGGCAACTCATACAATATTTGTGAGTCTAGGATAGCCTGAGACCCAGGAGGAATAGTCACAGCAGAAGTAGCTAGGAGAGGGATTCCCTCAGACGCAGGACAAGCCATAGGAGGGCACTTCATGTTGAAGGAATGGGTACAGTATTTTAAAGTGAGTACACCAGTGGGATATTCCAAGGCACATGTCTTGAGGCGCTTCCTGGGAACTTTAACTGGCTATTCAAAGATCAAAGGGACCTTGTAACCTAAGATAGAGAGGTAGCCTGTCCTTTAAGTTGATGATCTCATTGTATTCCCTAAGGAATCAGGTACCAACTAGGAGATTGTAGCTCTCATTCTCCAGGACAACGGCAGGTATGGCTAAAAGAAGCTTGCCAAACTGCATGGGGAGAGCAGAATATGCCCCTATGGTGTAAGCCATGAATATCCCAGTTGTATCATACAACTGGTGATAGTTAAGATTGGAGACAAGCTTTAAAGAGACAACATTAACAGGAGACCCCATGTCTAAGACAGCCTTAATTTTCACCTTTTGGATGGATATTTCCACACAAGTGGTAGTACAACCAAAGGAAGGAGGAAAGCCAGAATTTCCTGGGCTTCTGCTAGTTCTTTGTCCCACTTTTTAATCATGCATCTTAGGCCTGGGAACTCCTTATAGACCTTCTGGAGAGGGAGTGAGACTGAGATATTTTTGAACACAGCGTCAGCAACCTAAGCAGCTTCTTCAGAAGATTTGACAAGCACAGGAGACCTTTTTGCTTGAGTGAGGTATGAGCAAGAGACAACCTATTTGGCCTCAGCCAAAGGCTTAGCAGTTATTGTGGTCTTCCCAGAGTGTAACTTATAGGGAACCACAATGGTCTTGGGGACAGCAAGAACTGAATACCCTTAAGTGTCAGGGTCATCAAAATCAGAATCATCCAAGTCAGAGTTGTCAGAGATACCTTGAAACAACAGCAGGATGGGAGGAGCCTTGGTATCAGCAGGCTCAGAATCAGATATGGAGGGGGGATCAAAGGAGGCTGGGAAGAATTTCAACCAAGAGCGTCTCTGCCTCTAGGTTGACTGTTATTTTCCTGCCTGCTCCTTGGGATCAGCTCCTTCCACCCAAGGATTGGTGCAGACTTGAGAATGGTGACCTATCTGGCCACATTTGTGGCAACCTTGACGTCTAGGAGGATTTTGTGAGTTCATTGTAAGGATGCAAGGGCCACATGAAGAAAAATCAGATGTAGAGGCGGCACAATTCTCCTGCACAACTGCTTCAGAATGGGTAAGGTGCATATCCTACAACAGCATTTTATGCTCTTTATGGAGGAAAGCATGGCCTTATGGGCTTTGAAATGGAGGCACAGAAGCTGGTTAACCTTGAGGGCTTGAGCGCAGGCCATGTAAGCTTCATGGGCTGTCAGTTGTATGCTTGTTATCAGTTGCTTCCTTCCATGTAGAATCTATCTGAAAATTCAGATAGAGTCTCCTTAGGTTAGAAAGCAATGTGCATGAAGGCATCCTTTTTTACTTACAAGCTAAGGTTGCCACCAAATTTGTCAATCAGAAGTGCTTCATATCTTCCCATGTCTCAATGGTGGGAAACTTGGGCACTACTACCTCCTGGCAGGTTGGGTGTAGACAGGTTAAAAAGTGTTCCTTTTTAACTTTATCTGATGCTCTTCTCATGGCAGTTTTGTAGATAGTTAGGAAAGCTGCAATGGTCAAGGTTTTGGGGTTAAAGACTTGCTTAAAGGTAGATTTGAAGTGTGCTTCTGGAGTTGGGCCACCATTGTTGCTATTGAGTACATTTATGCTAAGGGAAAATTCTACTTCAGATTCAGAGGGGGCTGTCTGGCCCATAGCTGACAAACACTTTTTCTTCCGTAGTCAGGGTCTCAGAAGTGCGGGTACCCATATTATTAGCTAGGGTGGTCTGTTGCTCAGTAACATCTAAGCGTTGGCCTTGGGATGCTACTACTGTGGAGAGCTCAGCCAGTTGAGATTTAAGGGAAGGCCCCACTGAAAGGCAAGGGGCAACCCTGTCATTTACTGAATCAATCAATTTACTCATTTCTTGCATGTCCCTGTCTAGCTTGACATGATCTTGTTTCAAATAGTCCACTTCATTTGCTAGAGCAATCAACTCCCTAGTACATTGGATTTGAGGGGCTCCTGACAAGCCAGGGCAGCAGCCATCTTCATTGACAACTCCAACTAGACTAGCAGCAGTTGCCACCATTTTGCGTAGGGCAGCAAGTTCTTGTTGTAGCTCAGCAACTTGAGTTGTCAAAGCAAGCACCTGAGGATCAGGCTGAGGGGTTTCAGTAGGGCAACCCTGACTGCAGGTAGATGCTTGAAGCTCTCAAATGGCATCCCATAGTATTTGCTCTCTATTCACCAAATTGTCAGATGGGGGAGAAGGCAGAGCTTCTGGCTTGGGCATAGCTAATTCATTCACTTGAGTCTGGAGCTTGGCAATAGCAGCGGCAGTGACAACCCTCTCTCGATCAAATTCCTCACTGAGCTCATGAAGGCCTTTAGCAGCAAGGTCTGATACCTGTTGCAGTTGCTCAAAGGAGTAAACACTGAACACATTGAGCTGCTGTACAAGCTGCTTGAAATTGGTGAGATAGGTATTCAAGGTGGAATCTGCTTGGGTTTGCCAAGGCTGTTCCAACTGGTGAAACTCATGTAGACGTTTCATGACGTATTCAGGGATGGACTATCACATTTGTTCAATGGAATTAACCAAACAGGTCTGGGAGGTAAAAGAGTTGTGCTGATTGTCTGATACCAAAGAAAACAGGGAGTAGATTCACTGTTGGTAGGCCGCAAACTGATCCCAGTAATAAGTGATGGCTGCTTGTAGAGACAAAATTTCCTGAACATGAAGCCCTAACACCATTTTATGGTGTGGTAAGGCAGGTTGTACAAAGAATGACAGTGGGTGCTCAGCGGAGCCAGTTGCTGAGAGAAGATGTTGTGGAAATTGCGGAGTCACAATCAATTTGTAGTATTCTACTATCTGAACTGTAATTGGAGGCAAGGGATGGCTCTGTCATGGGTTATCTCAAGGGCTATCACCATGAATTGTTCTAAGTCAGGGGTACCCATGAGGTAAGCCACTAGGCAGGGGTTATTACCAAGGTTCAGTACAGTAGGGACAATAGATGGGTCAGCAATGTCTTCCTCAATAGGAGGACTGGTAATTTCAGGCAAAGTTGGCTCTTGTATGGGAGGAAGCAAAGGTCCTGAAAATGTGGTTGCAAAAGGGATAACCAAGGGGCTTACAGCCCCTGTAGTGAGCACCATTTTTGTTGTGTTCTGAGGCGCAGCACAGACACACAACAGGATATCCTAACCTAGGATTGGATTTGTACTAAGTCTTGGTTAGGTGGCAGGGAAGGCTATAAAATTACCTTGTGGCCCTGAATGAATAATCTCTACTAGTTGTGGCTAGAGAGAGGCGCCAAAGTACTTGAAGACACAAAGACAAAAATGTGAATAGAACTTAATTTTTATTGGTAAATATGAAATGGAATATATACTGTGTATCTTTATCACAAAGCAGTACATGAACAGTAGTATCACTTGCATCAAGCATGATTGGGGCAAGTGAGTTGCACAGAGTCAGGAAACCAAACAATTGTATTTACCAGTTTGGGTATAGACTCATTTTGAGAGCAAAAGCAAAAGATAGAGATTTGTCCTCAAAATAACCCATTGAAGGCAAAATCAAAACATGGTGAATGGCGGCATTCACGGCATCAAGAAAGATACTTTTATGCATATCACTTTCAAACCCAAAGAAACTCTGGCTGAGTTTGCTGACCGCTTCTATATTGAGGGGCAACAACTCATTACCAGTCGTAAAATGACTCCCCAAAAGTGAATATGGCATGCTCCAATTCTTTGAAGGTGAATCAGCTGCTGTACCTGCATTTTAAGGCACACAAATCCTCTCTTATGTCTATAAAGAGTATTAAGACCCTATTGCAAGACATGCATTTGACCCACAGGGGTACCGTGGTTTGCAAGAATAAGACCAACACCGCTGAAATCTCCTCCCTCTCTCTGTGCATTATGACTCTGGGTCCAAGTGGACAAACTAAGAGATAAGGATGTCATAACTGAGGTCAAATAGGGCACCACTTGCGTACCTGCATTAATCCCTGGGTAGAAGGTTGTGACCCTAAGGAAAAAGCAGGAAAAGAGAGGTCAGCTTAGAGGCAGAGACACTATCTGCTGACCAATCTGCCCCATCTCCTCCTGATCATCCTTCCAAAAAGGAATCTCCCCCTTCCTCTAGCCCAACTATTCTTCACCTATTTCACAATCTCTCCAGTGATTCTGAGCCTGAAGACTCTGATAGTGAAGAATTGGATAGTTATGGCTACTCTGTGTTAGCTGTTCTGGAAACTGTGTCTGTCCCTTACAAACTTTGCTCATGGAAAACCACAACTACAGCTTGTCCATCTCTAACTGAAGCCAAGGCTATGTTGGCTTGCCCTTATTTAGCTCAAGCTTATCAAACCCCTGTTCTAGTAAACTACTTGGAAAAAGCTGCTGATCTAGCTGAAGCCCTTTTCTAAAATGTGACTGTGTCCCTCCCGTTGTAGACTCTGTATAAGGAAATTCCTGCCCTAAAATGCATGTTAGACAAGTGGGAAAAGGAGCTAGAAGCAGCACAGGATGTTCTGGTTGTCTTACCCCCAGTTGGGAAAGATACTACCCAAGTAGAGGTATCAATCCAGAAGGTTAAAATTAAGGCAATCTTGGACACGGGTTCCCCAGTCAACAATGTATCATCCAAGTTAATGAAGAAGCTTAAGCTGGCTCCCAACCTTAACTACACTCAGTCATATGGAACCTCTGAAATGGCTCAGACTTGGGCTATCAGTGCATACTATGCTCACCAATGAAATTTTGGAAACTTCTCATTGCATCCCCTGCTGTCATTTTAGAGAACAAAAGATACAACCTCCTGGTTGGCACTCAATTCCTTTAAGCATACAATGAGATAAATAATCTTTGAGATGTATGCCTATCTCTCTTAGGGTAAAATGCCTGTTAATCTTTGAAGAACCTTTGCGCCTCCCAGGCAAGTGCCTTAAGACTTGCGTGCTTGAGTATCCCGCAGGCATCTTCTCCCTCAAGTACAGAACTCACTCTACTAATATGTGTTCCCCTCCACCTTATTTCCCAGCAGAGGAAGGTATCCCTTTTCTTGCGCCTGCAGCCGTCAAAATCTCTCCTGGCTCTCAGGTGATCATCAACTCTCAGATATTGTACAAGCTGCCTGAAAAATCATTCTTAGAGTTATACTCTCCTGAATCTCTAAGTTGCAAAGAGCCTTGGCTGTGACCTAGGATTCTGAATCAAACTCATAAAGAACTTGTACAACTGCTGCTAGCCAAACTGACCTCTTTGCCCATGCAGGTTTCTAGAGGCCAAGTGGTGGGACATGGACGCATATTGGTAGCCAAACAAGTGGCGTCCCTCTACCCTTTTGGAACCTTCAGCAATTTTAATCTACCAGAAGAAGACCCTCAGGTTCTCTCCCTGTTCACCGCTGCTAACTTCCCACAACTGTAACCTGTCCAGCAAAAAGATGTACTAGAACTGCTCAACCAGTTTAACAATATCTTTGCCTCTAGACCTACAGACTATGGCCTAGTCAAAGGGGTCATCCATCATATTGATACTGGGGATGCATCACCTTTTTGTGCCAAGCCATACTGCCGTAGTAGGGTAGAGGATGACCAGGTTTCTAAGGAGCTTAAATAACTCTTAGATGCTAGACTCTTGGCTCTCTCTCAAAGCCCTTGGGCCTCCCCCTTATTGATCCTCAAGAAAAAGGATGGGGGCACTGCATTTTGATGGATTACCGCCGCCTAAACTTGCTCACAAAGAAAGACTCATACCCCTTGCCTAGAATTGATGATGCTCTCAGACAGCTGGGTGGTTCTAAGTTTTTCTCTGCTATGTATTTAGCTTCTGGATACTGGCAGGTCAACTTGTCACCAGAAGACCAGAAAAAGACTGTTCTCATTACCTCTGAAGGACTCTATGAACCTAATCAAATGCCCCAAGGTCTCTGCAATTCCCTGGCTATGTTTCAAAGGGCTATGGATTCCATCTTAAAAGAACTAAAACTATATTGTTTCCTTTTATATCAATGATATCACCATATTCAGCTCCACCTTTACCAACCACTTAGAACACCCCAAGGCTGTCTTCATCAAGTTCAAGAAGCCGGCTTGAAAGTCAAACCCTTAAGTACTCCGTCTTTAAAGAGCAACTCTAATTCCTGGGTCATGAGGTCACCCAAACTTGAATCTGCTCCATGAATAATAAGATGGAAGTCATTGACAAAATGCTGCCTCCCACAAATCTACGGGAGGTCCAAGTATTTCTTGATATGATGGGTTACTATTGACAGTTCATACCTGACTTTGCTGAATTGAGTGAACCCCTCGTCCATCTCCTTTTCAACGTCCCCTTTGAAAAGACTGACAGTCAGCAGCATTTGTTCAAAGCGCTGAAGGCCAAACTCAAAAAGGCTCCTATCCTAGTCTACCCCAATTATGATAAGGAGTTTATCCTGTACACCAACGCCAGTGGAGTAGCTGTGAGTGAAATCTTAGCCCAGCTTGATGATGAGGGAAAAGATTGACCTGTGGCCTACTCTTCCCAATTCTTCAACAAGCATGAGAATAATTATAGTATCACTGAAAATTAATGATTGGCTGTGCTACATGCTGTGAAGAAGTTTCAACACTATATCTATGTGACACACTTTACCATAGTCACTGACCACTTATCCCTTAAATGGCTACAGCAGCTAAAAAAGCCTGAAGGTTAATTGGCACGTTGGGCCCTGCGTTTGCAAGAATATGATTTCATTGTGGTACACTGTCCTGGTGCGCAACATCAGAACACTGATAGATTGTCTAGAATGCCTATATTGGTCATTCATTCTGCTGACACTGATTGTTTATAAAAGTTAATAGGATGTCTGACTCTTGGACCACCAAAACAGAGGAGATTCAACTGGCTCTACAGGCATTATCAAAGGATACTGTGATTTGGGATAGACAACTCTTCAAGAAAGTCAACAATGCCTACCTACACTATGTTTGCCCTAGTATGATAATAGCCATTATCCTCTAAGCTCATATTGATACTGGGCATGGAGGTATAGCAAAAACTCACGTCTGGTTGTGCAAGAGTTTCTACTGGGAGAACATGCGCCTTCTAATCCCTGATGTCCTTGCTTCCTGTCATTCCTGCCAGCTCCAACGTCCTTGACCCTCCCAACATCAATTAAAGATCATCCTGCCTAAACATGCCTTCCACACTGTGAGTATTGATGCTGTTGTGCCTCTCCCTTGTTCTAAGTCTGGGTGTTAGTTTATCCTGGTAGCTGTAGACCACTTTAGCAAACGAGTTGAAGCCATAGCTACCAGAGATATAACTGCCAAGACAACTGCAAATTTCTTGCTGCAAGATATCTTCTATTGACATGGGTTCCCTCAAGTCCTGCTGTCTAATAATGGCACAAACTTCAATGCTTGCCTCATCACGTCTATTTTAGAAGCTATGGGTACTCACCAATCCTTCTCTGAACCATATAATCCATTGACCAATGGGGCTGTTGAACAAGAAAATTCCTCCCTTGTGTCCATTATGAGGAAACTCACCCTCTCTGATTATCCAATTGGGTTTGTTTCCTCCTGCTGCCCTCTTTGCTTATTGGCTCAGTAGACACCAAGTGACTGGCCAATCTCCCTTTGCCATGTTGTATAGGCATGAAGCCACTACCCCTTCAATCTTGAGACCCCCTTTAATTGAAGTTAACACGTCTGCCAATCCTGAAACTCATGTTAAAGACTTGACTAATTGCATCATTGACAGTCAAGCAACAGAATACTCAACTGCCTATAAGGTCAAGGCCTTAGAGCTCTCACCTTCCAATGCGTCTAAAGCCCCCCTCCCTGAGTACCAAGTAGGTGAACTAGACTTCTACTATCAGAATTCTACTGGAGGCTGAGTCCATAAGCTAGATTCTCTCTGGGTTGAATCTTATGAAGTCATCTTCAAGAAGGGTATCAAGTATACTGTAAAGCTGCTATCATCTGGCCATCTTTTTCCCAAGTTCACTCCAAATTCTTCTGCAAGTATCAACTCCCTGTGTCCAATCTTGAGGGGGGAGATGTCAGAAATTGCACCATTAATGCTATTCTAATATTGCCTTTGAATAATGATATGTGTGAAGATTTAGTTGGCTTTGCTGTTGACTCCAGGAATTCCTTGCCTTCTGTAAATGGGTCTGACCCAATATCCACCCATTTTGGAATACTGTACCTGACCTTGTCTGATCCTGGTATGATTTCAACCCAACGTGACCCCCTCTGCCACTCTGTCTACCTAATGAGTGATCATTGTCCCTTTTCTACTATTTCAGTAGAATCATTTCTCCTAATAAAAACAAGTTTATCCACATTTGTGTTGGCTTTAATATTCTTCAAGCTTTTTCCTTTCCTTTTTGTCAAAAATAATTATTCATCTTGTATTCCAGGAAATTAATGTATGTGCCCTTAATTTTGCCCTAAAGGCTAACCTAAGGCTAGCTTTGAACCTTAAATCTTTTTTTATAAAGATTTCCCGCTGTGTCCTCCTGGATGTTGTCCCCAGGAGCCAAACACAACAAAGGTTGTCACCACCAAAACAGTAAAGGATGTAACCACTGAGAGGGTGTCCTCGGTGTACAACCCTGTATACTGCTGTGATGGTGTTTCTCCAGCTCTACTGAAGAAGGTTAAGCCAGTCCTTGAAACCATGTATGAGCCTTACATGAGTGATTTCAAAGGAAAAGACAAGGACAAGCTGCCCCAGTATTTTCAAAAAACTAAAGGGCAGAAGGTGCTGGAAAAGATTGCTGCATTCTAAAGCCAAGTGCCTATGCCCTGTTTTGTGGCTGAGCCTGTGGAGTTGCTTCCCAACGCCAAAAAGCCAAAGTACCACATCATCCCTGACGCCACCCACAAGACCTTCATGCAGCTCATGGAGGAGAGACCAGACTACGAGAAGGCCACAGCCATTGTTGGGATTTCAGAAAAATCTTCCTACAGACTCCAAAAAACCTACCTGAAAACGGCAACTGTGGTAAGTTTGACTCCCTGGTGATTGAATCCCTGGTACTTGACACTTTGTTGAGTATCAGGGAGTTGAGTGCCTCATAAGTGAATCTATTAGTATTTTTGGCTTAACTGATTTTAAGCTAATTTTTACTAGTAATATAGGGGTTTGAAACCAAAAAAAATAAATTTAAATTTACTTGATCAAAACTCTGTTTAATAAATTGGTTAGCCAAAAGATCAATTTAAGGGCAATTTATAAGTAAATTTACTAATAGAAATAAAAAACTTGTGTTTGACACTCTAAAACAAAAAGTGGTCAGTTTACACTTTTTAAGCCAAATCCATATTTTATTAATAAACATTTATGCTCTTATATAAAGTTTTTTATTTAATATTATGTTTTTATTATTAGTGTCCATAGTTTTTGATTAAGCTCCCAAGCACCACTACACTGGATTTAGTGGTATAGACATTAATCAAATACCCCATTTGTTTTACATTATGTCATTTCTGGGTTTGTGGATTAAGTGGTGCCACATAATTTAAGCAAATTTATTAAGAGTTTAATATGTAATTTATAAAAAATGTAAACTTGACTCCCCCTCTGTTTGACTCTATCCACTTGCCACACAATCATTTCTGGTTTTAACTAATCAAAGGCTTGGAATTAAGGCTAAATGAAATAATGACACACTATGAATGCCACTTGAGACTCATTCACTTGACACTTTAACTTGGGGATTAGTACAGAGAGCTTCTTAACGTTTTAACCAACACTATGGTAAATAATTCACTCCCAGCTCCTCAAAGCATACCTTAATCACTAATAAACACCTTCCTACTCATTTAATTTTTTAACTTATGTTGTATTATTTTTATTTTTGAGCTAATGAAACTGCCTTGCTTTTGGGTTAACTTTTGAACCTGTTTTAAATTTAAGCAAGTTTTATATGTAAAAACATAGTAAATTTGATTTTTCTGCTCAACATTGGCATACTTGACAGTGAGAATTCAGCTTTTTCCAGATAATTGACAGTGCCAAACTTGACACATTACTATGCTTTGAATTTTCAACTCCCAATAAAAAATTTCCACATACTAATTTTTTGCAATTATAATCTACTACTCTTCCTGCTACTCTTCATATAACTTTTATATACTTTTTTTAATTATACTTTTACATTGATTTAGCACTAAGATGTTATGCTGAACCTAAAATCTTTGATGCTTTATCATAAATTCACTTATTTTCTATGTTTTAACTTTTATATTTATACTTTGAGTTTCTATTTTTCTTCTATTTACATTGTTATATTTTTCTTGGTAAATAAAGCTTCATTTGCATACTTTTGATTTAACTTTTGATTTGCTTTACCTCTTTGTGTTTGACATATCTTCTCAATCATTTTAATTTACAAAGCTAAACTTTTCTTTAGACAAGATCATCTAAATCCAACAAGCCTACCAAGCGCTAAGCCTCCATGGGCTCAAAAGAAACTGCCTCTACCCCCAAGTGTATCAATAAGCCTGCAAAAGCAAAGTCTCTAACCCCATCTCCCCCACCCCATCTACTCCTACTCCCTCTCTTCCCACTCCTCCCCCTCTACCCTCATCTTCAACTACCCCCCAAGTCCTCAAATAAAAGTGATGACTCTCTCAGTGATCACTCATTTTACAATTCAGAGGCTGACTCCCCACCCCACCAAAGAGTGCCATACTAAAAAAGCTAAGGCTGCCAAGGAGCTCACCTCTTCTTCTGGCAAGAAAAATGAGGCATCCAAGCAGGCCTCAAAGAACCCTTCCCCTCCCCCCTCCTGATGGCTCTTTCCCCTCCCTCATCTGACCCCCAGGATGAGCCTGAGGAATATTCCAAGAAGTTCAAAGCTTCTGGCCACGTGGCTTGGGATCCACTTGCCATCCACAATATCTGTGATGTGGATGTAGAGTTCAAAGTCCCCAAGAGCTTCCCCCATTTTCCCCATCATATCAGTAAAGGGTGGCCCTGGTTATGTTGCTTACAACTACAGATTTGATTGTAACAACCAAAAGCGGCAAAGTGGAAAGTAAGAACTTTGTCTGTGATGATAAGACTTGTGGGCCCCGGCTGAACACCAAGGGCTGGGAGTGGCTAACTGCCGAGAAGGAGGAGCACACTTGTGAGCCCCCCAATCATCTAATTGCTTGGATGCTGAAGTGGTACCTTGTTCAGATGATCCCCATCTCCTCTCACCTCCAGGCACCTGATCTGGCCATAAAGGCCCTGCAGCATTTAAAACCCAACAATCTTAAGTTAGTACCAACACAGGAGCAGTTGGTCAAATTCATCAGCAATAAGCAGAATGCCGCCAATCCCCCTCCCCCCAAGGCCTTGGTCATTTTATCAGAGCTTACGCTCACCCACAAGCTCAAGCAGCTTCCAAGTGGAGAGTGCTTCCTTCTTCATGATAATGGGCTAGGGACCAAAGACTGTATAATCTGCTATGCAACTCAGCAGAACCTTCTGGAGTTGAAAAGGGCTTTAACCTGGCTAGTTGATGGTACCTTTGCCACTTACCCCTGGATGTTCAAACAGCTCTGGATGATTCATGCCCAGATTGACATCTGGGTGATTCCACTTGCTTTCTTCCTTCTCCCTGGGGCCACTGATGCCATTTACACCTGTGTGTTCTCAATCCTTCACAGAGCACTTTCCTTCCTTCCCCCTGACAACAACAATGATGCCAAGAAGACCCCACACACACACCTGTGTAAACCCTCCTGCCACTGACAAGGACCAGGCCACCCTGGACTCAGAGGAAAAGGTGAGGCTCAGAGCTCTAGGTCCTCACATGTGCATTATGGACTTTGAGCCTGCTCAGTTCAATGCATATGTGCAGCTGTTTGATAGAAAGAGATTCAGGGGTGCCACTTCCACTTCTGCCAAGAAGTTGCTTGCAATGTGCAGGCCCATGTTGAGCTTAGTAGGTTGAGCCAGAGGGACACTTTAGACACCTGCAAATTTGTGCTGGCACAATTCAGTGCCTTGGCTTTTTAAATCCAGAGCACACTTCAAAGGGGTTCAATATTCTCTCAAAGAATCCTTACATAGCAAAGCATCCAGAGTTCAAGCGTTTCCTTGAGTACTTTGAGCCCCAGTGGATTGGGAAGGTCTTCATGCAGAGGCAAGGCAAGGCCAGAGCCAAGGCCTGTTGGAATGTTACCAGGCTGCGGTGAATGGTGAGCTCAAGACCACTTTGGCGCTAGAGGCTTATAACAAGCATCTCAAGGCCAACTTTAGGCTTCACCCAAAGTTTAAAAAGCTCTTCTCCCTCCTGCAGCACAAGTAGGAGAAAACCATCTCCAAGCTGTATGACTTGGCTAACTGCGTCCCCCCACCAAGCCTACCACCCACTCTACCCTCTTCACCAAGGCCATCCAGGGTGCAGCTAAGCACAAATACAAGACCTCTGAGCTTAAGCAGCAGCTTGAGCTTATTTCCACTGCCCTCCTGGAAGGGGCTAAAATGAAAAAGGGAAGAAGGACAAAGAGTAAACTTGCTTGCTTGCTTCTATGGTTATAAATTTTAAACTTTTTTAGCTTTAATTTTTACTTTTTAGTTTTAAACAATTATTTTTTAGTTTTAATTTTTCTATTTTTTTGATTTAACTAGATAGCAGTGATTTTTTATGTATACATGGTAAGTTTGAGATGAATATTTATAGTTGAAAGTAAGTGAAATATCTAATTTTTTGTTAATTTACTAATAAAACATATGACATTCATAGTTGTGCTTATATGAACTATATCAATTAAGTTTTATTATTTCTTTATATTTTGTATAAAATTTATTGTTGGGGTTGTGTTTATTTTTATTTCATTGGAATTTAATTTATATGGTAATAAAAAATAATTTTACAATGAAAAGTGTAAATTACATAATAAAATGAGAAATAGTTGCTTATTTTTCCTTATTTTTATTAATTAAAATATTGTTTTTATTGCTCTTTTAAGTTCTCTGGGGTCACCTTAGTATACCATAGCTGTATAGCTTAATTTTTTATATTGAAAGTTTTCAGAACATCAAGATCTGTTAATTAAAAAAGTGTCATTTTCCAGTTGTCAATCAGGGAAAAAGCTGAATTCTCAATTTAATATAGTGTCAAGCACCAGGGAGTCAATTTTACCACAGTTGCCCCTGAAAACAGGTACTGTTCTCCTTTTGGAGAAATCCAAGCAGGAACCATTTCTATTGGTCAAGGAATACCTGTGGGCCATCAGACAGTGGATTGAGCAGAACTGCCATCTTGAACTGGAAATTATTCAGTCAATGGTTGAGTCCACTTTTTTAAATCCAGGCTTCAGTTGCCACATGCTACCAAGAGGTGAAAAAATTGAACTTCTCATAGAAAAAATTCAGAGTTTCTCCATAAAATCAAAACATCCCCAACAATGTTGTCTACCACCAAAAATATGCAGAGACAGTTACTGCTCTCAAGGAAAAGGGCACTGTAAAGTTCTACTACATTGACAAGTCCTCCTTTGCGTCCTCCATGCACAACAAGTATGGATATGTCCCCAAAGTGAAAAGAACAGTGTCCTGGTGTGCGGCTGTCTGGCCTGTTGTTTACTCTATGGTAGCCCTTCTTTGTCCCCTTGGCATTGAACTATATCAAATGATCAAGGGATCCCACAACAGTACAACCTTTCTGGAATTTCTCTGATTGGTTCTGGAGCACCTGAGGCGCACAAGCCTGGGCTTCCCAACATTAGTGTGCTGGATAATGTTGGACTCCACAAGGTGGCAGATATTCTTGCAGCATTCCATGTGATTGAGCCTGGTGTTGACATTCCTCACAACAATTGGCTACAGTGCCTTTACACCTTATCTTCTACCCCGCATATTCCCCATTCCTCAACCCAATTGAGGAGGTCTTTGGGTGGCTCAAGTGAGTGGTCAAGAAAGGGGCGCCACCTGGGCCCAATGATTTGTTTAATTTGCTGCAGGTTGGTGTCCATAACCTCCCAGCTAAAACTGTGGCCAAATTATATGGTCACATGTATTTTTTTCTCCCGGTGTTTCTTTCCCAGCAGCCAATCAATTAAAGGCTTTGCTGTTCCTGATGTTTTTTTGCATTTAATTTTTAATATTTGTTTTAATTTATTTTGACTTTATTTCTGTGATTCTGCATATATTGTCAGGCATAATAAAAATTAACAAAGCAAATCCAATTGAATGAATGGACAAGTAACACACAAGAATATATATATATTTATTATTATTATTTTATTTAGGTTATTTTTTGCATTTTTTATATGATTCTAATTATATACTGATATGTGTATTAAAATTAACAAAGCAAGAAGTGCAAGGGCCAGCCTGTCAAAGATGGGAACAGGGTTCAAACCCCCACACCTTTCTGTCAAGCAAAAGCAAGGGTGGCTGCAAAAGCCTGCTGGGGGATTCAAACCCCCCAACTACCCACCAGGGCGGGTGTGGGACAATTCAAACTGCCCTGGTCTATTTGGGCAGTTTAAATTGACCCAAGAACGGGTCCTGTCTTGGGGCCAGTTTAAACACTGGCCCAGGGGAGCTTGCAGCTCCCAGCAGTATTGGAGCACCCAGCCCCAATGTTATAATTGGGCTGGGTGCATCCAATGCCACCCTTGATCAGATCTGCTGGGTCCTGAAGCAGATCTGTTATCAAACAGATCTGCTGAAGAATTCCATCAGCAGATCTTCAAAAATGCTGGTTCCTGCTACTGCTCCTGTTTCCCCTGCCACCAATTGCACTGAGGTGCTAAGAAATAATCTTGCAGCAACAGAGGTTGCTGGTAATCCAGCCAATAAATTGGCTGTGTACAGCACCTCAGTTAAGCTTCAGAATTCAAAATTACTTGCAGGTTATAATCAAGTTAAAAATAATCATCAATCAACAGACACTGATTCAAAACCTGAAGAGTTAATTAGCACTTCCCCAACCTCTTTCCCCAATCAAGTAAAATCTCAGAATGATGAAGCCAGCTAATTATCTGCCAGCTGCCAACAGAATTCCCCTGCTCAGACCAAGTCACTCAGCTCCCAATCCTCACTTCCCAAACTTCTCCCCATATCTTCCCAGAAGCCAGTACCCAAGAGTTGGGACATCAAGAGCTCACCAAAAGTAGGAAGTAATAATTTCCAAGGTAGACCAGATGAGTGGTATAAAACACACTTCCCCACAATCAAATCAAGTGCAGACAACATAAAATAAAGTGAATAAATCTTTCAGTTTTGTTTGCTTTATTAGGATTTCAATTTATACATCACTTGAGCAAAAGTCAAACTAGAAGAATAGAGTACCATATTAGACCTACACCCATGGACTACCAGCCAGGTCCCAATCCTGGAATGGCTAGCATTCCCTATGACTCCCCTGCTTCACCTATCCCTCAGCCCTATGATCACAGTAGAGCTGGGATGGTCATCTTGACCATCCTCAGTCTGGCCAAAGTTGTCATTCCCAACCTTGGTGCCTATTGTTCCTTAGCTGCTGGGTTGCTTTACCTAACCTGATCTGCTTTATTCCTCTACTGGGCCCTTGTTACACATTGTCCAGATGGATTAAGCTCCCCTTTGTTACTTGTTACATGACAGCCACCAGCCATGACAAGAAGAGTGAATGAATGAATACACAGCAAAAATTTTATTCTGTATTTATTTGTTGAATAAAGATGGTTTGATTAGATTATATTCTAAAAGAAATTATATATAAAAAATTTAAAATAGTATTTGGGTGTAGACTTTTATTGGGGGTGGGAGCGGCAGAAATCCAGGACATTGTGTCAAAATAGGCTAGTAATTTCCATTGACAACACATATGCTGACATTTGTCAGGAAGTCAGGAATAGGTAGAGACATTGGTTGACTTGGGACTGAGTACAGCCAGGCCAGTAGGTAATGCTCACCATAAGATGGGTGCTAACTTGATAATATAGGTTACAGATCAACCATTCCTGTCAGAGTAATGTAGAGTACTCCAAACATTTAGGTGTACATAGTCTTGGCTGCAGTGGGGGTCTCCATTGAGTGATCAGGTTTCAGGGTTAAGGGCTGAGTCATGGGGAAAAAGTATACAGGCAGATAACTGTACTTGTCTTTGAACAATCTTGGCGGTCTATTGTACCACTTTCCTTTGTGTTCTATGTACTTGGTTTCTCTAGCCCTTGCCAAGGAATTAAAAATGAGGATAGTCTACAAGTTGTACTGCAAGTAGGCGGGGTTGGGTGGGTATTCAGTAAAATGCACAGGTCCAAAGGGGGCTCCAGGGGGACAGTATAGTGTATGATTCAGGTTGGCAGGTTGTTCTCTGGAGGGGGCAGTTGCCTGATGGTCTACTTGGCCGGAGTTAATATGGAAGATCACTAAGACTAGATAAGGTAAGATTTGTTCAAACCAAAGGTTCATAAAACTTTATTGTCAAAAATGACAATGGGGTCATCCTCATACTGCCAGGGTTCTTATAAAAGGTGTTTTTGCTTCTTTGCTTTTCACAGACTTCAGGTCTGGGGACAGTTCACTGACAGGGCTTGGTCCTTGGCTTCTGGTTTTGCGGGTGACGGATCCTAGTTGTGCTTGCTCTGGTAAACAGAAGTGGTGATGCTTCTTTCTGCAACTACTTTTGTCACATCACCTGAGCAGTCAAATTTTATTACCCATTCTGGACTGGAGGCTGGCATTAGCTGGTGATCATTGGCAGGACTGGAAGGAGGCCTTGTTGTAACCTCCTTTAGGCAAGCTAAAGCTTCAGCATAGATCTGGGTCTTTAGCGGCATGTGGTTAATAGCAATCTGATGTCCATTTGGGGAAATGTCTTTAAGAGTCTGGCAGGTCTTGAAGTAATTTGACAACTTGGGTCTGCAACTTAGCAAGTTGGCAAGTTCCTGTCCAATTTGTGTGACTCAATTAGCCTTTGGAGGGTCAGGGTTCAATTCCAGGGTTTCCAATGTTGATTTCAAACTTCCAGTCTCAACACTTAGCAGGCTGACAGGTTCCTGTTTCTCCTGGTTGAGACAAGGCATCTCTGGAGGGCCAGGGTTTGGCCCAACTGGCAGTCTGGCTGGCTCCTGTCTATCCTGGTCATAACAAGGCTTTTTCTGAGACCTGGGGCTCAATTACCAGGTTTAAATAAAAGTATTGAAATGTCATACATGACAACATTGGACCTGTAATAAATAAATTGCGGCAGGTAGAATACGGGAGCATTGTGATATAATTGGCCAGGAGGATTTTTTCCGGTAGAGCTGCCATCCCATAGGTGGCGGCAAGAATAACTGAATCCTGATTAATGTGCTCTATTGAGCTGTATCCAGGGGCAATTTTTTTCTGTCTAATAAATGACGTACTACATCCAGTTTTATTATTACATGAGACCAGTTGTAGACTTCTGATTTAAGCCACATCAGTACAACAAGGTCTAGGTAAACAATAAAGTTAAGTCTCTGCCCTGCAAACAGGGCAGAGAACTCACAAAATTTATTATATAGAGCACTGATTTTATTTTTAAAGGACATAGTGGTGAAGATTTTTTCCATACTTTTTGGTATACCAGTCTTGTTGGAGCACCATGAGGCCCCAAAGTCTCCAAGGACACCTACTACAGCAGGCATGACAGCGGCAGGACTATGGCTAAGTTTTGTTATTTTTTAATTAATTTTTTAGGATATGTGATAGTGTGTGCTTGGTTGGGTAACAGAAACATACTTCTTCTTGTCCTCTTTCCATCTCAGGTAGGTTTTGGTACGGCATAGCTTGGATGAAATCCCAGACAAGCATGACAAAGAGCTTGTGGAAGCCAGTATCCAGAACGTACTTGTTAAGTTGCAGGTTGGGGGCTGCAGCCAAAGCCAAGACCTGTCATTCATAGTTGTCTTGCTTTGGTTGGAGTGATGTAAGTTGTTTGTGTTTCATAGGGTAATTTTTTAATTTATTAATCATCTCAGAGATGGCAGCTGGCGTCAGGACCAGCTGACACCCTATGTAGGGGACTTAGTTGCTGTAGAATGTTTGCAATATGTAGGGTCTTAGATACTGGCAGACTTCTCCTTTGGTTTCTTCTAAATAAAAAAGTTAGTAAAATATTTTTTATTTATTTGAAATTTTTACCTTTTTCTACATCTTTACCTGTTGCCCCCTTGGCAGGGGCTGCTTCACAGGACTTGTGACTAGTTGTTTGCTGGTCTTCTGTTGGTTTTTGTTTATTTTTATTTTTTAGTTGCTCAAACATCTTGGGGTCCTTTGATCACGCCTCCACAGTTGCAAACCCCTGTGGCTTGAACTGTAGGTTGACATGAACATATTTTTTTACGTTTAAAAGCCTGGTTGCAAGTTTGTTGGAATTATTGGGAATCTTCTTCTTCACAGCCTTCACAGTAAGTTTGTCTAGTTTGTTGCCTTCTAACACAACCTCTTTTAGCATGTCCTTCACCTTTGATTGACCTTCTTGATTTTAGCCACCACTGTGTCTAATTCCTTTATCATTGCCTCCAATTCTGCCATGTTTTCCTTGTACTTATTTCAGCCCTTTTTATACCAATAAAATATCCCAATTAACTATATCTATTCTATTGTACCTAATAGAGTTTAAATAAATATATCTTTATTTTACTTATGATTTTGTTTAGCTTTAAGTACTACTTGTTGGAAATTGCGCTATTAATGCTATTTTAATATTGCCTTTGAATAATGATATGTGTGAAGATTTGGTTGGTTTTGCTTTTGACTCCGGAATTTCCTTGCCTTCTGTAAATGGGTCTGACCCAATATCCACCCATTTTGGAATACTGTACCTGACCTTATCTGATCCTGGTATGACTTCACCCCAACATGACCCCCTTGATCACTCTGTCTACCTAATGAGTGATCACTGTCCCTTGTCTACTATTTAAGTAGAATCATTTCTCCTAATAAAAACAAGTTTATCCACATTTGTGTTGGATTTAATATTCTTAAAGCCTTTCCCTTTCCTTTTTGTCAAAAGGAATTCTTTATCTTGTATTCCAGGAAATTAATTTATGTGCCCTTAATTTTGCCCTAAAGGTTAACCCAAGGCTAGCTTTGGACCTCAAATCTTTTGTTATAAAGATTTCCCGCTGTGTCCTTCTGGATGTTGTCCCCAGGAGCTAAACACAACAAAATGGTGCTTGCTACAGGGGCTGCAAGCCCCTTGGTTACCCTGTTCCCATGCACATTCTCTGGTCCTTCAACTTTGTTTCTGAAGTACCCAAGCAACCTAAAGTTTCTAGTCCTCCTCTAGAAGAAGATATCACCAATGCCCCTTCAACTCCCATGGTAATGGTGTTATCTTCCAGGCCTGTGTGGGCCCCTCTTCCAGCTTTCTCACTCAACTATGAGCAAGCTTGTGCTGCTGCCCGCTCTCTCCTCCACACTGGCGCTGTGGTGATGCACACTATCCCTGGTCTCCATCCTGGTTACGCTTTCAAAGATCTATATTTCTTCCTCTTGGATTTTGGTCTTCCCCCGGGTTGATGGAGTCTATGGAGACTATTGGCGTGTTGTTTAACCAATTTATCCAACCTGCGCTTGGATTGAAAAACCAGCTCTTGACTGCTGTAGCCACCACTGTTTCCAACAATCATGCACAAAATATGGCCTATCAAGAATGGTCTCATAGCCTCTTTACTTGTAGTTCAGATAACCAGCTCAACTTGCTAGCTTCACAGAAGTACTTAACCTTGTCCTTGAACTCTCTGAGCTCCTTGCTCCTTGGGTATATCAAGGATCAACTATGCAAGTTAAATGATCACCAAGCTACCTGGCGTGGGCAGATAGAGTTGACTCTTTTAAAATATTGTCAAGATTTCAAGACCCTAGTCACTGAACTCAATCAGTTTTGAAAGCATGTTAATTCCTAGCTCAAGCTAGTTGAGACACATGTTGATACTTGGGGCCAGCATCTACGCTTACAGTATGGCTTGAACAAGGCTGTGTTGGGAAACACTTTGAGTCAGGCTCAAAACTATGTCAACAATAGAGTAGCCTCCATTGAAGTGACTCCTCCCGCTCCTTCTGTTGAGGTCCTGTCTGCCTTTGAAGCTAAGGTATGGGAAGCCATAGCTGAACTCAAAGCCACTACTTGACGCCAATCTGCTGTCTCAAACCCTCTTCCTATCAAAAATACACCAGACCCTTGCATTGCCTTGCTAACTGACCAAGTAGCTACTTTTCAAGGCAAGATTGAGTATTTGAGACAACGCCTCTCTGACCCTGATGACTTATCCTCTGATTCTGATTGCAAATGGGAGGCTGAGGTCACTAGTACTCCTACCCATCTTTATCATGGGTGTTGCCATGGATTGCAAGGCTAACCCCGTGTCAACTGTGCTCTTGCCTTGGATCATTTAGCGGCAGTAACTAATGATGTTGCAGATTGGCAAGATGTGCTAGAACACAAGGTACAGAGCATCTCTTGCTTGACTTAAACAATAAATGGCAGGTCACCCCTTTGACTTCTCAAACAACTTCTCTGGCTACTTGTATCAATGGGGTTGCTGATACATTGGAAGTATAACAAATAAAGATTGATGAGTTTGGAGCTGCTGCTGTTACTGCCTGGGATGTCAGTGGACAGAAAAGCTCTACACTAGACACCCTAGAAGAGAGCCTTTGAGTCTTCTAGGCTAGACAACCCACTACTGAATCTGAGTTTGAGGGCAATCCTCACATCAATGTCCTCAACCCAGGTGACAACAGCCAATCCACTTCCTTGTCCATTGACCCAAACTAAAAATCAACCTTCAAACAGATATTTGATCCTAAAACCTCTTTCATTGCTGCCTTTCTAGCAGTCTACAAGACTGCAATGTTTAGGGCTACTGATGAACTCAAAAAGGAACATATCCTCACCTGTCTTCATCCTACGTTCTAGGAAGTTATGGTCCACAAATTCCCATCCATTGTCACTTAGGAGGACATGAAGCACCTCCTTATTGAGGAGTTTTGAGGAGATCTCAGCTTGAAGGTCAAGAAAAACACATTTATGCACATCGCCTTTAAGCCCAAGGAAACCCTGGCCATGTTTACTTATTGCTTTATATTGAGGGACAACAGTTAGTCACCAGTCAACAGTTAACTCCCAAGGAAGCTTACACAGCTTGTTTGAACGCTTTGAAGGTGAACCAGCTTCTATGCCTACACTTTAAGGCACACAAGGCTTTGCTCACTTCCATGAATAGTATTAAGATGCTCTTACAAGACATGCATTTGACCCATGGGGGTACTGTGGTTTGAGAAAATAAAGCCATTAACTCTGGGATCACCTCCTGTACTCTGTGCATTATGACTCTGGGTTCAGGTGGACAACCTAAGAGGCAAGGATGTAATAACTGCAATCAAATAGGGCACCACTTGCATACCTGCATTAATCCCTGGGTAGAAGGTTGTGACCCTAAGGAACAAGCGGGCAAAGAGAGGTCAGCTTAGAGGCAGAGACACTATCTGCTGACCAATCTGCCCCATCTCCTCCTGATCATCCTGATCATCCTTCCAACAAGGAATCTCCCCTTTCCTCTAGCCCAACTATTCTTCATCTATTTCACAATCTCTCCAGTGATTCCGAGCCTGAAGACTCTGATAGTGAAGAATTGGATAGTTATGGCTACTCTGTGTTAGCTGTTCTGGAAACTGTGTCTGTCCCTTACAAACTTTGCTCATGGAAAACCACAACTACAGCTTGTCCATCTCTAACTGAAGCCAAGGCTATGTTGGCTTGCCCTTATTTAGCTCAAGCTTATCAAACCCCTGTTCTAGTAAACTACTTGGAAAAAGCTGCTGATCTAGCTGAAGCCCTTTTCTAAAATGTGACTGTGTCCCTCCTGTTGTAGACTCTGTATAAGGAAATTCCTGCCCTAAAATGCATGTTAGACAAGTGGGAAAAGGAGCTAGAAGCAGCACAGGATGTTCTGGTTGTCTTACCCCCATTTGGGAAAAATACTACCCAAGTAGAGGTATCAATCCAGAAGGTTAAAATTAAGACAATCCTGGACACAGGTTCCCCAGTCAACATTGTATCATCCAAGTTAATGAAGAAGCTTAAACTGGCTCCTGACCTCAATTAAACTCTATTTTATGGCACTGCTGGCATGGCACAAACTTGAGCCATTGTCGCCTACTCAGCCCTGCCCATGAGGTTTGGGAAACTCCTCATTGCATCCCCTGCTGTTGTCCTAGAAAACAAAAGCTGCAACCTCTTTGTTGGTAAAAAAGTCCTCTGCAAATATAATGGGATTGTAAACCTTTGAGATAGATAACTGTTGCTCTTAGAATATGAGGTCCCTTGATTTTTGAAGATCCCCTGCGGCTCCCAGGCAAACATCTTAAAACTTGTGTGCTCAAGTACCCCACGGGTATCTTCTCTCTCAAGTACATGACTCATTCCTCCAATATGTGTACTCCTCCTCCTTCCTGTCCCAAAGAGAAAGGTGTAACTCTTCTTGCCCCTGCGGCCATCATCATCCCTCCAGGCTCCCAAGTGATTATAGACTCCCAGATATCTTACAAATTACCCAAAACGTCATTTCTAGATCTCTACTCTCCTGGGTCTCTAAGCCGCAAAGAGCCTTGGTTATGTCCAGGGATCTTAGATTGGACTCACAAGGAGCCTGTAAAAACTGTTGTTAGCTAACCTTGCCGCCCTTTCTATGCATGTGTCTAGAGGTCAGGTTGTAGTACATGGTTGTATATTAGGAGCAGAACAAGTGATGTCCCTCTACCCTTTTAGAACTTTTAGCAATTTCAATTTACCTGAAGATGATCCTCAAGTTCTCTCCTTGTTCACCGCTGCCAACTTCCCACAACTGTAACCTGTCCAGCAAAAAGATTTACTAGAACTGCTCAACCAGCTTAACAATATCTTTGCCTCTGGGCCTACAGACTATGTCCTAGCCAAAGGGGTCATCCATCATATTGATACTGGGGATGCACCGCCTTTTTGTGCCAAGCCATACTGCCGTAGTAGGGTAGAGGATGACCAGGTTTCTAAGGAGCTTAAATAACTCTTAGATGCTAGACTCTTGGCTCCCTCTCAAAGCCCTTGGGCCTCCCCCTTATTGATCCTCAAGAAAAAGGATGGGGGCCACTGCATTTTGATGGATTACCGCCGCCTAAACTTGCTCACAAAGAAAGACTCATACCCCTTGCCTAGAATTGATGATGCTCTCAGACAGCTGGGTGGTTCTAAGTTTTTCTCTGCTATGTATTTAGCTTCTGGATACTGGCAGGTCAACTTGTCACCAGAAGACCAGAAAAAGACTGTTCTCATTACCTCTGAAGGACTCTATGAACCTAATCAAATGCCCCAAGGACTCTGCAATGCCCTGGCTATGTTTCAAAGGGCTATGGATTCCATCTTACAAGACCTAAAACTCTCTTGTTTCCTTTTATATCAATGATATCACCGTATTCAGCTCCACCTTTACCAAACACTTAGAACACCTTAAGGCTGTCTTCATCAAGATTCAAGAAGCCGGCTTGAAACTCAAACCCTTCAAGTGCTCCTTCTTTAAAGAGCAACTCTAATTCCTGGGCCATGAGGTCACCCAAACTGGAATCTGCCCCATGAATAATAAGGTGAAAGCCATTGACAAGATGCTGCCTCCCACAAATCTACAGGAGGTCCAAGTATTTCTTGGTATGATGGGTTACTATTAACAGTTCATACCTGACTTTGCTGAATTGAGTGAACCCCTTGTCCATCTCCTTTTCAACGTCCCCATTGAAAGGACTGACAGTCAGCAGCAATTGTTCAAAGCGCTGAAGGCCAAACTCAAAGAGGCTCCTATCCTAGTCTACCCCAATTATGATAAAGAATTTATCTTGTAAACTGACGCAAGTGGAGTAGCTGTGGGTGCCATCTTAGCCCAGCTTGACAACAAAGGCGTTGATTGACCTGTGGCCTATTCTTCACGAGTCCTCAACAAACATGAGAAGAACTATAGAGTCACCAAGAAGGAATGCCTGGCAGTGTTGCATGCTGTTAAGCAATTCAGGCACTACATTTATGAAACCCACTTCACTGTGGTCACAGAGCACTGCCCCTTTAAATTGCTGCAGCAACTAAAGGAACCCAAGGATCAATAAGCACGTTGTGCTCTGCACTTGCAAGGATACAATTTCACGGTGGTACATTGTCCTGGTGCGCAACATCAGAACGCTGATGGTGTGTTGAGGATGCTTATACTAGCTATCCATCCTGCAGATGCCAATTGTCTATACAAGTTAATAGGGTATCCCAACTCTTAGACCACTGAGCTAGAAGACATCTAATTAGCTCTACAGACCCTATCAAAGGACACTGTAATTTGGGATAGACAACTCTTCAAGAAAATCAACAACACCTATCTGCCCTACGTTTGTCCTAGCATGAGAAAAGCCATTATCCTCCAAGATCACATTAATACTGGGCATGGAGGTATAGCAAAAACTCACAACTGGTTGTGCAAGAACTTCTACTGAGAGAACATGTGCCTTCTAATCCCTAAAGTCCTTGCTTCCTGTCATTCCTGCCAGCTCCAATATCCTTGACCCTCCCAACATCAATTCAAGATCATCCCGCCTAAACATGCCTTCCACACTGTGAGTATTGATGCTGTTGCGCCTCTCCCTTGTTCTAAGTCTGGGTGTTAGTTTATCCTGGTAGCTGTAGACCACTTTAGCAAATGAGTTGAAGCCATAGCTATCAGAAATATAACAGCCAAGACCACCGCTAATTTTTTGCTGCAAGATATCTTCTATTGACATGGCTGCCCCCAAATCTTGCTTTCTAACAATGGCACCAACTTTAATGCTCGCCTCATCACTTCTATTGTAGAGGCTATGGGTACCCACTAATCTTTCTCTGTGCCGTATAATTCATTGACTAATGGAACTGTTGAACAAGCCAATTCCTCCCTGCTGTCCATAATGAGGAAGCTTACCCTCTTGGATGCCGCCAATTAGGATATATTCCTCCCTGATGCTCTCTTTGCTTATTGATTCAGCAGACACCAAGTGACTGACCAATTCCCCTTTGCTATACTGTATGGGCGTGCTGCCACAACTCCCTTAATCTTGGGACTCCCTTTGATTGAAGTTGATGCATCTGTCAATCCTGAAACTCATGTTAAAGACTTGACTAATTCTATCATTGACATTCAGGTGGCAGCATATTCAACTGTCTATAAGGTCAAGACTTTAGATCTCTCACCTTCCAATGCTTCTAGAGCCCCCCTCCCTGAGTATCAAGTAGTTGACCTTGTTCTCTACTACCATAATTGTAAATGAGGTAGAGCCCATAAGCTAGACTCCCTCTGGGTTGGGCATTGTGAGGTCACCTTCAAGAAGGGCGTCAAGTATACTGTGAAGCTACTGTCCTCTGGACGTCT
This sequence comes from Entomophthora muscae, assembly GCA_014839935.2. Classification (NCBI taxonomy): domain Eukaryota; kingdom Fungi; phylum Entomophthoromycota; class Entomophthoromycetes; order Entomophthorales; family Entomophthoraceae; genus Entomophthora; species Entomophthora muscae. Next base: position 43,745 of record QTSX02004518.1, on the reverse strand, counting down.
TTTTACCCAAATTCATTCAAAATTCCTCCGCAAATATCAACTCTCTATTTTCAATCTTGAGGGGGGAGATGTTGGAAATTGCACCATTAATGCTATTTTAATATTGCCTTTGAATAATGATATGTGTGAAGATTTGGTTGGCTTTGCTTTTGACTCTGGGAATTCCTTGCCTTCTGTAAATGGGTCTGATCCAATATCCACCCATTTTGGAATACTGTACCTGACCTTGTCTGATCCTGGTATGATTTCACCCCAACATGACCCCCTTTATCACTCTGTCTACCTAATGAGTGATCATTGTCCCTTTTCTACTATTTCAGTAGAATCATTTCTCCTAATAAAAACAAGTTTATCCACATTTGTGTTGGATTTAATATTCTTAAAGCCTTTCCCTTTCCTTTTTGCCAAAAGAAATTCATCATCTTGTATTCCAGGAAATTAAGGTATGTGCCCTTAATTTTGTCCTGAAGGCTAACCTAAGGCTAGCTTTGAACCTCAAATCTTTTGTTATAAAGATTTCCTGCTGTGTCCTTCTGGATGTTGTCCCCAGGAGCCAAACACAACACTACTACCCATTTGATATTGATATTATGTATATTTATTGTATATACCAACCTTATTCCTAGTATCATGAACAACATATTTTGTCATATACATGTTCTGTCCAAGTAAAATTTGATTTGTTCTCAAATCAATGTGCCAAGTTTGACCACAAAGTACAAATTTATTAAAAGATAACCACTTTCACGGGTTATATGTAGATCATATATTTTAGAGCGCATAAACAAACCCATTCTTAGTATCATGAACAACATATTTTGGCATGTATATATTTTGTCAAGTACAACATAATTTTTTCTTGAATCAGTATGCCAAGTTTGACCCAAATTACATATTTATTAAAATATAACCACTTTTACAGGTTATATTTAGATCATTTATAACAGAAAATGTGTTATAATGGATCATTTCAATTAATTCTATTGTTTTCTATTATAACTTTAATATATTCAAAGCACTACAATAAAGTTCATTCTGAAAACTACACGTGCCACAGTAGTTTTCAAACCTGTTGAGATAAACATATATAATTCAGTTTAGAACACATGAACCCAGTCTAAAAACAAAATCTAAGTGGACCCTAATCTATTGTAATTTAATATAAATTCATTGATTTTTGATTTTTTTTTAGACTGAGATATGTTCTAAACTGAATAATATATGTTTATCTCAGCAGGTTTGAAAACTACTGTACAAACCAGCCAATTGGAATGGGCGTACATGTGGTGTCTTTGTGCTTGGCTCAGACCAGACACGCCTCAGTTAGTGCAACCAGTTTAACTTAATGAAATAAGTCTATTGAAAATAAGACGTGCCGTTGTTTGCATATTGGCACGCTGGCTTATGGTCACTTAGCACCAGGAAACCCAGTGGTCAGGTGCTAGAGTGACCACAAGCTGGCGTGCCAATTTGCAAACAAAGACATGTCTTGTTTTCAATAGGCTTATTTCATTAAGTTAAACTGGTTGCACTAACTGAGGTGTGTCTGGTTTTAGCCAAGCACAAAGACACCACATACACGCCCATTCTGATTGGCTGGTTTGTAGCACTTGTAGTTTTTAAAATCCACTTTATTGTACAGTAGTTTTAAAAGCTATGGCAATAACCAAAAAACCTCAGATTTAAACAAAATGATTTCAGATTTGAACAAAATCCAAATATCAAGTTAAAATATACACTCTGTTAACAGGGTTTTTTGGCGTTAATGGGAAAAATGAGTCAACACAGCAAAGAAGTGCTCACACACAAAGCAAAACTATTCAAAATACAATCTGAAATACATTGATTCACAAACAAAATGGTGTGAGTTGACTTTTGGTGTACATATGTTTACTATGTGAATTGGTGACAAAATACACCCAAGCGCAGTGTTTCAAAACTCAATCCAAAAACAAAACACAATAGCAATTCACTATGTAAACAAAATCACTCACTCAATGTGTGCAATGGATTGTAATCAAGAATGATATCAAGGTATCTAAAATAAGACACAAGATCAGAAACATAAATTTTAAAAATATTGTGTTGGGTGCTTAATTTGGCGTAAAATCTAGGGAAATGGGTGGAAATTATTTTGGGTATTCTAAAATGAGTGTGGTAAACCCAAAAACAACTAACTAAGAAATAAAAAATCTATAATTGGGATATTGGGTGGGAAAACTCTAATTAAATATACATATTCATATAAAAGCAAAAATTAAAATTAGGGAGTAACTTAATTAAAATTTATTTAGTATTTTATTAAATTTTAAAATGGAAGGAACACAACAACAGAGTACCAATACACCCATTGTGCACTGCGGTTGCAATTGCCCCTGTGAGTCAAAGAATAGAGTTAGTGCAACCCAAGTGCCTACTCAAGAAAGAAATGGGAGAGGTCAGTTCAATAGTGACGCTGCACTGACACAGCTGGTTTGAGGAGCACAAGCTTCTAGGGTGCAGAACATCAACCCTTGGGTCCCCAAGCTGACCTGGAAGCCCACCAAGGTTACCTTTACCAAGAAAGTTAGAAACAAGGAGGTATAACTTACTTCATATGTGTTTGACATTGTTTACCGGCAAGAGTTGGTCCCGTCAGCCATGCTGGATAAAGCTAATCCTGTACTTGACACTAGCTATGAGCCTTACGTCAGTGATGGAAACCAGGAAGAGGATGAGGAGCCTGAGTTCTATCAAACTGATGAGGAACAGATAGTGCTAAAAAAGTTGCAGCCTTCTATACCAAGTTACATAGTCCCTGTGTTGTGCCCAATCCCAACAAGTTGATCCCCACCGCTAAAAAGCCCACCCAGAAGCGCATCCCCAACATCAAACTCATCATTCTGCTTAAGCTAATGCGTGAATCTGGTGATTACAAGGCAGCCGCGGCCCTTGTTGGAGTGGATCCCAAGTACAACAGCAAGACCTTCAACAAGTTCATCAACACTGGTCTAGTCCTTGCTGCGGAGAAATCCTTGTGTGTGTCAACCATGTTCACCAAGGAGCACAAATGGGCTATCTGCCAGTGAATAACCCAAGATTTCCATCTTGAACTGGCAAATATACAGGCCATGGTCAAATCTACTTTTAGGGTTGAGGCCTTTATTACTTTTTACTACCATCTGCTCAAGGGAATGTGCTTTTCCTGGAAAAAGCTCAGGGTATCCCCCTACAATTGTAATAGCCCATCCAACATTGATGTCTGGAAAAAATACGCAAAGGCATACACTGCCCTCAAAGCCAAAGGAACAGTCAAATTCTACAACATTGACAAATCAGCATTTGCCTCATCAATGCGCAATGGGTATGGATATGTCCCCAAAGGCTCAAATGCCAGGATGGCTTGGCGTGCTGCAGTCTGCGCTACAGCCTAATTGATGGTGGCTCTCCTCGTTCCAAAGGAGTTCAAGCTGTACTAAATGATGTTGGGATCTCACAATAGCCAGACCCTCCTATCATTTCTCTGATTGGTCCAGGAGCACCTGAGGTGCACAAGCCTGGGCTTCACCTATGTAATTCTGCTTGACAACGTTGGTCTCCACAAGGTGGCTTTTATTCTTGAGGAATTCCCAATGATTGGAACCAGCGCTGCAGTGGGCCCCCAGCAATTGGCCGCAGCAAATTTGCGCCTTTTCTTCCTCCTGTCTATTTGCCCTTCCTATATCCCATTGAGGAAGTCTTTGGGTGGCTCAAGCAAGTTGTCAAGCAAGGAAGACAACTGGGACCAAGGACCTCTTTGATTTGCTCCAGGACAGAATCTACACCCTCCCAGCTGAGACTGTGGCCAAATTCTATGGCCACACTGATTTTTTCATCCTTGCGTGCCTTACCAAACAGCCAATCAAATTAAGGCATAGCTTGTCTGACTTTTTTATATTCTCTAATTTACTATTTAATATTTATTAAATATCATTAAATATTTAGAAGCTTCTAAGCCCACAATCACATTCAGCAGGACCATCAATGAAGGTTAGTAATTATTTTATTATGACATCTAAGGTTATCCTAAAAACTTGATACTTGATTATGCAAATATATTTATAACACTCTTATCAAATAAATATAAAAATGAAATTAGAAAAATTAAATGTGAAATGTACAAATTAGAAGTATATTTTATTAACATATATTATTATGCTTTTATGAAGACCTTCTCTGGGATTTATTTTGAAAATCTTGTTTGCTAAAATAAACATTAGAAAAATTAATTGTAACAAAAATAATCTAAAGTATAAAGATAATTATTGGTATAGAGAATATATTAGGAGTGCCTATAGTGGGTTTGGTGGTATGTACCCACCCTGCAATAGAGGTGGCGCACAACCTCCACCGCCACACCATGAATGTGGATACACCCTTATTGAAGTATTCTTGCCTGCTGGTAAAAGGGAGGATGGTGAGGTGGCAATGGAGCAGCAGCTTTTCTAGTGGGGCTGCAAACCCAAAGATGCCTGCCAGGACCAGGGTGTCTTGGATTATATGGTCAACCAAGTTGTACCTGGGGGACTTCTTCCTGTCCAGTGAAAGCTGGGCCTTGTTGACCCCAAGAAGGACCCTGTCTAGGTCCTCTACACTAGCGCTCATCCCAAAGAAGAAAAGATACCCAAGGTAAACAACAAGGTGAAGCCTTTGCCCAGAAAAGGCTTCAGTAAACTTGCAAAGCTTGTTGTATACAGCACTAGTCTTCTTCTCATGTTTGGTCTTGCCAAAGGTAAGATCCATTGCCAAGGGGAGCCCTGTCTCATCTTCACTCCAAGCCAGCCTGAAGTCTGCCAGGAGGATCTTAGTTTTTTGACAGCTGTTGCGTCTTTAACAGCCAATTTTTCAACTGTGCGCCCAAAGTTGTCCAGAAGATAAGATAGGGTGTGCTCCACTGGGAAGCAGAAGCAAGCAGCTGCATGAGCCCGGCCCATGTCTTGTATATTCTTGAATAGGAGTGTTTCCAGGATATCCTAATCAAGCTCAATAGAGTTTACACAGTAAACTCACTGAGAACCACTGGGTCCATGCGGACAGTTGGGCATCCTTGTAGGCAGTAACTGCCCACTCAGATGCCCCCTTGCCATGCGTCAGACCAGCCAATGCCTCCTGCAACATTGAAAAGGACCCGTGGACCCTGTCTTTGAGCTTCTGCAAGACAGGGGGTGACAGATACAGCTGCTTGGCCACGCAAGTGGCATAATTTTTTATAAAAGATGGGGGGACAAAAGGGACCAAGACCCGGCGGAGTTCACCAGCAATGTTTTCTAAAAAAAAGGTAAGTACTTGGAAATTTCTATTAATTATGATTATTAGGTTACCTTCTACAGTCTCCTCCTTGCCCGCAGCTTCATCTGGTTTGGCCATTCTTGGCACAAGCAGTTGTGCAGGCATCTCAATGTCCTTCTTGCGGGCCCTCTTGGTTGGTTTAAGATGTTCATACATCTCAGGGTCATTGGTCCAGATGGATAGTGCAGAAAGGGCGTAGGACTTGAATTGTGAGCCATCCACAACTGTCTTCTGGATGTTAAGAAGACGCTCAATGGTCTTCTCAGGGGTGTCAGGTTTTTGGCCATAAGCGCCTTGGCTGACACCTTGTCAATTTTCTTGCCTTCAAGGATGGCGGATATTTCTTTTGCTTTGACCTTGCAGTCAATTTCTTTGATCTCTGCAATTGCGGAGTCAAGGTCTTTAAGCAGCTTCTCCAATTCTCTCATTGATTTTTTTATTAGCCTTTCCATATGTTTTTATAGCTTTCACCCCAATAAAATCCGTGTTATTCTGATAATATTGCCTCTTTGTTTATCCCTGTCTGTTTTTTCATTTACTACATTATCCCGTCTTTTTACACATTTTGTATATGTTTTACGCTCATCTCAATATATTTCATTTGCTTTGTGTTGGCATTGTTTCCTTAATTGACATGTTATTTTTGGCAATTTGCACTGCCCCTTGTGATAATATTAACAACAATTTGGTGATCAGCTAAATTTGAATAGAAAATTATAGATTAATTGTGTTCAGATAAAGTTGTTACTGTTCCTAATTCAAAACCTTAATTATAAACTTTAAGCCAATCAGGAGCCAAGTGATAAAGTGATTGTTGTGACAAAAAGGGTCATTCAATAATTCTTTGATGCATGTGTGCTAATTAATATGATTGACTGGATCTTTTGCCATTGTGCACCATTTCTGCTGTAGTAAGTTGTTGATGGACTAGTGCTAATCCAGTAACTGATTAGGCACTAGTTCATCAATAACTTATCACAGCAGCAATGGCGTACAATGGCAAAACATCCAGTCAATCATATTAATTAGTGCACATGCACCAAAGAATTATTGAATGACCCTTTATGTCACAACAATCACTTTATCACTTGGCTCCTGATTGGCTTAAAGTTTATCATTAAGGTTTTGAATTTGGATCAGTAACAACTTTATCTAAACACAGTTAACCTATAATTTTCTAATTAAAATTTAGCTGATCACCAAATTGTTGTTAATATTATCACAAGGGGCAATGAAAAGTGCCAAAAATAACTGTGTTCAGGATCTAGATACACACCTTAGTAAATATATGATTTTATAGAAATAAGCTGAACATAAAGAATAAAACCAACTATAAACAAAGAGAAAATGAATATTTAAAATTCAAAATAAAGATAATATAAATAGAAAATTTTTGGCAACAGGGGGTTTATTGGGGCAGGAAAGAGTGATTCCTAGTAAGAAGAATAGCGCAAGAAGGAAGACGTAGAGGCAGTGCTAGCCTGGGGGTCTGAGATTGGGTAGGTGGGGCTGGAAAGTGGGGGGTGGTGACAGGGGTAGGGACAGGAGGATTGCGTGTGATGGCTGCCATATAACGCTTGTTAAATTCCTTGTCTGTCATTGGCTGGATGGGCTGGTAGGTGACTGAGGCACGGGGTGGGAAGTGCTTATCCTTAGTGATTGGTTGCCCATGTTCACATGGAAGACAATTTGGGCAAACAAGTCAGCCATCATTTGGTGACCAAAGAGAGAATTGTGATCAAGGACCCCAAGATAGAGGTCTTTGAAAGCCTGAGGGCAGCGCTCCCGTAATGTGGATCCAATGTTGAAGAAGACATTATCACCCAGATGAATGTCTGCATGGCTGGCAGGGTAGACTTAGGCCTGGTGCCCACGTTGCTGGATGGCCTCAAGGGCAGTGGAGCTACCCTACATCTGGTGGCTCAAGAAAACCTGGTGCTTGGAATTTGAGCCATCCCAGGAGTTGAGTAATCCACCAAGTATGTGGCTGTACAAGTAGCCATTGGTGAAATATGAGTTTTTCTGATGGTAGACAAAACCTTTGGCTGAAACAGCCAGAAATGCACCAATGAACATCCCCTTCTTGACCTTCTTCCTCCCTTTTTGGGTGGTGGCTCTTCCTTGTGCACCAAAATTGTCAAAAGCTATTGATAGCTTATAATACAAGACAAAAATGACATCATCAGAAAAACTTGTCAAGCATTAGACCAGGGTTGATTTGATGTCAAGATCATATGGGGAATCCTCAGCGCCATCCCATTGGTTGCTGGCAACATTGGTAAGAATCTGTATTGAAGCCACCTTCCCATACATCCAGAGCTTCACCATGCTCTCAGACACCCAAATGCCATGGTGCAGAAATTGCTTCCATACTTGGGTCAGAGAAAGCTTGGGGTCCTGCTGCAGGAGATCAAGCATTATTGGGTACGCCTCATTGATTTGAGACTTGGGGGCCTTCTTGGGCTTCTTGGTCATCCCAATCAGATTCCCCTTGTTTATTAGGTTGTTGAATTCCTGCATGACAGTAGCTTGGGTAAATTGCAACTGGGCGGCAATCTGTTCCAAGGACAGACCCTGTAGATTCAGTTCCACAATTTCCTGAAGAATTTGGATGGTGATGATTTGTTTCTTGGGGCGCTGGCCCACAGGAGCTGAAGCCTGATTGGCTGGGGGGCAGGTTGGCTGGTGGCAGGAAGTTGTTCTGGATTGAGGTTACCATCCTGATTGATTGATTGGTTGGCGGGCAACTTGTGTAGGGATGGGTACAGGAGCAGGGGCAGAGCTAGACACTAAAAGACTACTGAACAAGTCAAAGCCATATGAGTCAGGGGTCAAGTACAGGTTGGCTTCCTTATTACCTGTCTCAAAGGCTTGGGTATAAATAGGTGCTTCCATGTTCTGAGCCTTGCCTCCATTAAAGCTGGCTTGGCTGCTGGCGCTGTTGAAAATGTTATTGCTAGTAAAAACCATTGTAAAAAACCTAGGATAAAATCACTAAAAGTAGAAATTTTAAAATTTTATGATTTATTTATATTGTAATCTTGAGTCCATATTTGGAAGGTTCTCAAAACCATTCCATACAAATAAGGATCCATGAAAATGAATAAAATGCCTCTGTTCCTAAATTGGATAGCTGTTGATTGGCTGTTAAATTGATAGTTTTTTTAGGCTGCTCATATTGCACATCTTGTGTGACTCCATTTTGTTTATGCTTGTGGAATCTTGCTTCTAGATTGCTCAAATATTGTTTCATTTTAGTCCTTCTGTTGGTGCCTCATATGAATCCTGATTGGATTATAATATACTCCAGAACAGCATCCATCCATCTCACTTGTTGTGTCAGTTCATTTTGTTTGTGATTTGAACTACACTGCTTGATGTTTGATATAATTTTGTATAATGGGCTAGTGAAATTTAGTTTTCTGTTTGAAAGTTCAATTATTAACTGATTTTTTTAAATAATTGAATCCTGAATCTTGCACAACTTGGATTTTGTTCAAATCTGAAATCATTTTGTTTAAACCTGAGGTATTTTCAGTTGTTGCCATAGAATTTAAAACTACCGTACTGCTTTAAATATATTAAAGTTATAATAGAAAACAATATAATTAATGATTATTAAAGCAGCCAAGTTTAACTTGTGGCAAGATAAAAATCAACCCCCACTTTATTTAAGTGTAAATTAATTATTATAACTATAAAAACTTTTAAACGTTAAACCAATATAAATTAAAAAATAAAAATTATTGGGAGCAAGTTTTATTGGTGGAATGGGATTGGGTGGTGCAAACTAGTTGACAGGCTGGATTGAGGGGGAAGGACTTGATTGTGTTGAAACCGCAGGCTTGACCCGCCAGCAAGGTTCCAACCAAGCAGGTTTGTGACCCGCAATCCAATTATCTGGTCACCTGAAGCCAGACTAGGAAGTCAACTCAAATTACAAAATCCAACAACATGAACAGATGATGATCCTTCACAGCAGATACCTTTATTTGGCGCTTGACTCATTATCAGGATCAAGCCACCCCCTTCTTCCATCCAGCTGTGTGATCACCAATCTTGTTCCTACTATCCTTGATTCCCATGAACTATATAATCACTATCTCTCCAATAAAGATTATTATCTAGCTTCTAAATATTTTTCCCTGTGTAACTCTGCTAAAACAGCACAGTTACAACAATTGGCTGGTGGGGTTGGTCACCTGGGAGGATTGAATGGAGACTAGGGCAGCTAGAGGACCCAGTGGAAATTAAGTGCCTTGATTGGCTTGGAGGAATTGATTTGCATGACATCATATTCTGACTTGGGGTGGATAGTGATTGGCTTGTACACCAGGGAGTCACAAGGTGATAGCTGGGGATTCTTTGATGATTGGCTGTTGCCAAGAGCATTGAAGGCCATCTTTGTAAACATGTCAGCAATCTTCTGAAGGGGAAAAAGCACTGAGGGGTTGTTGGCTGTACTAACTACCTGGCTGAAGGTTATGGGATGCGCCCATGGATGATGTCTCCAATGTTGAAAAACAACACATCACCCAGGTGTAAATCAGCATGACTGGCAGGGAAAATTGAAATGTTGTGGCCTTCTGCTTGTATTTTCTTGGAGGCCACTTCAGCGCACTCCATTTGGTGGCTCAGGAATATTTGGAATTTGGAATTGGCTGAGCTCCAGGTGATGAGCAGGTGTAATACCCCAAAACAATGGGTACCACTTGCAGTAGGTATGGTAGTAGGTTGTAGAATTGGAATCCATTCAGGGCGGTGATGATGGGGTATATGGTCATCAACAGCAGAAGACCTTAGTGTGGACATTGTATCTTCCAAAGCTCCCGGCAAAGTAGGTCAATACGTAGTACATGGAGGTGTACACTGCAATGGAGAGCGTGGAATGCAGAGACACCAAGGGAGGCCAGGGTCCAGTATGGGAGGAATTGAGTTGGCCAGGGTCATAGTGAGGGTCATGGCCTAGCCCTTCTGGAGAGGGCCCAAAGATCTCTGGTCCCTGTTGGTAGCCTCCAATCCAAAGGCAAGCTGTGAGCACAGCTGTGAAGATGAGATGGTTCATCTTCCTTGGATTAGAGGGAGTTTGGCTGGGGCTAACTATTAAAGTTGACTTAAGTTTTAAAGTAAAATTCACCTTATTGAGGGTGTTAAGCTCAATAATAGCACAAGCTATTACTGAGGGGGGATCCTTTATTTATAGTGCTTCCCACTTGCAAAAATTTCAAGTGGGAGTGAAAGCAAGGGATTGGGGATCCCAGAAGTTTGGACAAAGTGATTGGGAATTGGGATTTGAGGAGGTGGCCAAATTCTTGTTCCTTGGCAATCTGCTGGGGGTTTGGCTATTTCTGCCTGAAGCCAATGATGTTCCCTGGGTGTGAAGTCAGGTGATGAGGATGGCTCATGGGACTTTCCAAATCTATTTTTGTGTTGGAAAGTTCAGTTTGGCTGGGGCCTGGGCTCAAGCATGTGGTGTGGTCCTCTGAATCCAATTGGTTTGAAGTCAAATTATTTTTAGCTTTTGAGACCTGATTTGTCCTATCTTCTGAAAGGTCAGAATAGGTTTTAGAATCTGAAATTTGGTTTCTCCTTTCTTCTGCAGAGCATAAATTATTCCCTGTATTATTCCCTGTATTATTCCCTGCAATCAGGTACTTTTTTGATTGACTGTGGTTATGGTGGCTTCTGATTGGCTGGAGGATGGGACCTGGGACCCAAGTTGGTGGCTGGCAGCCAGCTGGGACCCAGGGAGCAAGCAGGTGGCCTGGGGGCTGGTGGCAGGCCTGCTGGGGGTTGGGTGAGCAAGCAGGTGGCTGGCGGGTGGGAGCCTGGTGGGAGCCTGGTGGGGGCCTGGCTGGCAGCTGGGAGGCAGGCAGGAGGCAAGCAAGCAAGTGAGAGGCTGGTGGCAGGTTTGCAGGCAGCTGGCTGGGTGAACAGGTGGCTGGCAGGTGGGAGCCTGGCGGGGGCCTGGCTAGCATCTGGGAGGCAGGTAGGAGGCAAGCAAGCAGGTGGGAGGCTAGCGGCAGGTTTTCAGGCAGCTGGCTAGGTGTGCAGGTGGCTGGCAGGCAGGAGGCTGGCAGCAGGTCCTCTGGCGGGCAGCTGGGCAGACAGGTGGCTGGCCGGGCCCTGGCTGGCAGGTGGGGGCTTGGTAGGCAAGTGGGGGGGTTGGTGGGAGGCCTTCTGGCAGCTGGCTGGGTGTGAGGAGGCTGGCAGAGGGTGCTGGCAGGCGTGGCAGGCAGCTGCGCGGTGGCGGCAGGCGCCTGCCTGGATGATAAATTAATCTGGTGTCTACAAAAATCTGTTTTTTCTTCAATTTTATTTTTATTTTCCCTAAATAATGGGGGAAATTTTTCATCAAATTTGGCCTCTTTAATTGGGAATTCTCCTATCTTTTCCCAACATTTTCCTTTGGTCAGGATTTGATTTATGTCAGTAATATTCCTGGCAGCAGGTCAGAGAGGAATTTCCTGTACCAGTGACCATTGGTGTAACTGGTTGTAGTCCAATAAAATACAGTCCCTTTTGGGTAAATTACAAGGAATGCACCAATCACATTCTCCTGTGCTTCCTTTCTTTTGCCCTTGGGAGTGTTCTTTTCACTCAAAGTGCCATAATCATGGAACTGCAATGACAATTTATAATAGGATATAAATATGACATTTTCTAAAATAGAGGACAGTCAGCAGGTGAGGGTGGCACTAATTGCACAGTCATAGGGCAAATTAGATCTATCATCTGACTCATTGCACAGCCAATTGGTCATAATCAGATCACTGACTACAAGCCCATGCATCCAGAGCTGCGCTGTGCGGCTGGCAATAAATATGCCCTGGAGCCCAAATAGGCAACAGATCTCAGTCAATTGGAGGTATGGGTCACGTTGCAGAAGTTCAAGCATTATAAAATACACCTCCTTAATCTTAGAGTTGACCTGCTTCTTTGGCTTCTTGCCCAGCTTTGCACCACCTCTCTTCAAGAGGGCTTGGAACTCACGCTTAATCACTGCCTCAGTAAATTGAAGCCAATTGGCTATTTTGGCAAAATTAACATCATTCTTCTTGAGGGTCAAGATCTCCTCTATCACCTCATTAGTTATGATTTTGTTGAGGGTCTGGATGTACAAGTATTCTGGCTACTGCCAACCTACTTAACATCCAGCCACCACCTGATTTGGTCCCCTTCCAATATACCGTTTGACATATCAAGAATGGTAACCAAGCAATATCACCTGAATGTCCAAGTATCCAGTGGCTTGAACCCATCTTTCACATGACCAACCCCTAGGTTTGATCCAACTGAATCCCTGCCACAGTCAAGTCTATATAAGTCTAAAGTATTATCTAATAAAATATACTTCTCTTCTTTCTTAATTCCATATTTGAAGCTTCCCCAAAAGGCGCACCTTATCAATTTGAAGTTTTTGGCAGGCTTGAGGAATAAGAGTACCTGGATTAGGCAGGGCAAGATTTGATTGGCCTGAATTCTCAAGCAATGGTTGGATTGGGTTGGAGGGGGCTACAGTTGTCCAGTCTTCAAAATGTGGCATAGGTACAGGTTGGGCCTGGTCTTGGGGAGCTCCATATTGGCTATCAGAAAAGCCATCTGTGGATGGGCCTGGTGACACATACAACTCAGCCTCCTCACAACTTGCATTAAATTGGGTGTACACAGGAAATGCGGTGGTTGCGCTCCTTAGCTCAGCAGCCTGAGCTTGGAGTAGATCCTGTTACTGCTCCTCAACAACATCAAAGTTATCTTCACTGGTGAAACTCATACTAACAGAAAGCAATAAAAATTCTATTAAAAATAGAAAAGCAAAGTATTTCTAGAAACCTAATTTTATTTAAATGAGTGCTCCTATTTGAGACATTTTCTCAGACATAAATGTTCAAATTTAGAAGCACATACTTTAAAAATAATGCTGTAGTTTCCTAAATAAATTCTGGTGGATTCACTCCTGAAATCCTCTTTTCCAATTTGAGTCCCAAAAATAATCAGTATTTTCAAAAAAAAAAATGAGTTGTTTTGTGCTTGAGTTCATCACTTTTGTGACTGAACCTCATGAGTTCTCTGTTTGTATCATATTTGCCACACACTCATAATCAAATTTGATGTAGAATGCTTCAGCAAATGACTGGATTGTGTGCGTTATGAATTTTAGTTCCATGTGATTGCTATCTCATTTTCAGAATTCAGTATTTGACTTTATTTTTGTTGTGTGATTGACTATTTTTGTTTTCTGGCCCTAGATAAATGGAAGCTTTATTGAGTAAATTAACATTCAGCTAGTTCCAGTTGAAACTCATTGTGTGACTGAACCAATATGTTCTAAACTGAATAATATATGTTTATCTCAACAGGTTTGAAATTTTCTTTATTGTCCATAATTCAACATTAGCCACAAGATTTTATATACTGTTAGTTATTTTATGGGGCGCCTCTATGTGTGACAGAAATTGTCATAAATGATGTTTCAATACTTGTATTGAAAACCTGATAATTGAACCCCGGACCCCAGAAAAAGCCTTATGATGATCAGGGTAGACAGGATCCAGTCAGGCTTTCAGTTGGGCCAAACCCTGTCCCGCCAGAGATGCCTTGTCCCAACCAGGAGGAATAGGAACCTGCCAGTCTGCCAAGTGTTGAGACTGGAAGTTTGAAATCAACATTGGAAACCTTGGAATTGAACCCCACCCCTCCAAAGGCTAATTGAGTCACCCAAAGTGGACGGGAACCCGTCAACTTGCTAAGTTGCAGACCCAAGTTGTTGAATTACTTTGAGACCCGCCAGACTCTTAAGAATTATCCCCCAAATGGTCATCAGATTGCTTTTAACCTTGTGCCACCAAAAACCCAGACTTATACTGAAGTTGTAGCTTGCTTAAAGGAGGTTACAATAAGGCCTCTTACCATTCCTGCCAATAATCACCAGCTAATGCCAGTCTCCAGTCCAGAATGGGTAATACTGTAAATTCAGAACCAAGACGTAAAAAGGCAGGATTTTCAAATCCTTGGTCCAAATTTTGAATCACTTTTGCAGGCAACTCAGCTGAGTGAAAATTAAAATATTTAATAAAATCAACCATTTAAATTGACTTTTTTGGTTTATTTTAATTAGCAAATTTTGAATCTCTTGAGCAGATAGCTCAACTAACTTTAGACAAAACACAACAAACAAATGCAGGATACATGAATCATAAATGCGGGATTCTAATGTACAATTTGGTATTTCCTGTATGTCTAGCAAATCATAGACAATATGTAAAAATCAAGAGATCTAAAATTGCGGGATTGTCAAATCCAAGAACCAAATTTCAAATCAAAAATGAGATGAATTTGAAATTAATATAATTTATGGGCATCTCAAACAGGAAGTCAAAGGATCTTGAGTGGAGTTGTGCTAATTCTTTTAGGAATCATAGGCATTCTCAAATATCACCCTATTTCAGTTTAGGACAGCTAAAATTTAGATCCTACTATTTGCCAAATTAGACATACTTAAAAATAAAATTGACTAAAATATACATTCCTCCTCTTGAGTTTAAATTATAGTAAAATTTTATTATTTCTTCTTCCAACACCAACCAAGTCAACAAGCTGTTCCCTGGCCTTGAAAAGATTATGCAGGGCTATGATGGGTCTTCCAACAGTGAATCCTCTGTCTATAGTCATTCCCAACCTGCATGCTCCTCCCCAAGCACTACCCATGAGTGTGTTCTTTCTCCTGTGTCCTCAAGCATGGCCCTGTTTACCCATCATGCACAGGCAGCTGCTAGCCCAAATCAAATATCAACAATGGCATCCAGAATCAGCCAATTGAGCCAAGGAGTCACCCAGGGAAGCCAGAATCCAGAAACAGCCAATCAGATGGTAATGTCCGGTTCCCAAGACAGACACATCCCACCTCCAGCCAATCAGATGGTAATGTCTGTTTCCCAAGACAGACACATCTCACCTCCATCCAATCAGCCTGCAAGATGCAGAAGAAAGCTAATTACCCCATAAATTGTTCTCAAAATGGTCAAAAAGCAAGGGATGCTTATGTCTCTTGGGGAAATTGCAACTGTGATGGGGTTTGCAAAGGCTACTGTGGCTGCAACCCTGCAAGCCCACACCAACTGTGGCCCCCTCCCAAGAAGACCCTGACTGGTGCCTGTACGTCAGCCAATAGCAAAAAAGCACATCCCCTTATGATGACCATCATGAAACATGCCCTGTGGATGCCCTGGGTCCAGGTTTGTCTCCAACTGGGACTCTATGGCATTTTTACAAATAAAATAACAGTCAATTTATGGGTGCACATAGTTATGATTTCTGCTAGAATCTTGTCCAATCAAGTTCTCATTGGCCCCATTTTGGTGGATGCCAACCCCTAAAATTCAACCATTATTAATTTTATTAAAGGGAGGGCAATAAGGAAAAACAATGAAGTCATCTTCTTGTTGTATGCCAAGATTTCTTCAATCATCCAAGATTATGAAGAAAAGTATATCCAATGTGACGTCTACAAGAGCGGTCCAATCTTGTATTGATTTATTGAGGTTTTTTTTGGCAGTTCCTCCATTGGGTGTCAATTATTACTCAGCAATATCAAACACCGCAGATTGTATTCCAACCAGACAGAGCTCAAGGACATGCTGGAGAAGTGGGCTACCCAACAAGCCGTGTACACAGTTGTACTGAGTGCAGAGATGGAGCAGCAGGAATGGGCAACCAAGGAAATTAGGGCTGCAGGGCATACTGTTTGGTCCTACCCAACCAACCACGCTGACATGCATCTTGCAGATATATGTCTTTACAATTTTGGTTTGGCTCTCAGGCGCTTAAAGCCTGCTACATACAATGAACTGTGCATTCAAATTGAGAAGGGGTATGAGCTTTTCCCTTTCATATTTGTCCAGGACTTATCAGATCTTGTCATATTCTATGCAAGTGATAGTGATAAGTCCATAAAGGACTCCCTCCTCCCCCAGCACTCATCCATTTGGTTTTTCAAGCCCACATAAGTGACAGAAGAAGAATTTGAGCAATTGAATCAATCAGCTCTTGCCGCCTCTTCCCAGTCAACAAACCAAGCCTCCCCAACCCCCCATCAAGTCACCTGCCTTCCAACCCTGACTCCCAAACCACCATCCATTCCCTCCCCATTACCTCTGATGCTGTCCCTTTCACAAGAGCATATGATGACACCGTACATGCCACCCATTCCCTCCCCTACTTGTCCTTTGATGAGGAAAATAAAATCTTTCTTCATGACAAATTATTAAAATTGATATTATTTCTTTTAATTTATAATTAATAGCATATTCTTTTTACATTATTGACATTTTCATAATCAATGAAATGTTGTACATTTTATAATTAACATATAATTATTTGCATGAATATTTTCAAGATCAATAATAAATTAAGGACCACAAATATAAATGTTATATTAGAATATTGCAGGCATGCGTTAAATCCTGATATTTAGATATTATGTGCATAACTCAATGCATTTTGCATAATAAAATTCACTTTAAATGTGGCTTTTCCATTGTAATATATATAAATGGGCTGTGTTTATATTAAGATGCCATTAACGCTTAGTACAAATATTGATACATAGTGCATTTTACAGTCTGTATATTTACCTATTGGCAATAATTCTGTAAACTTTTTAGTTGGATTTTGCAAGGTAATAATAATTTAATGGATTAATAAATTAACGTTTATTAACATCAATTGGCTGATTTTCTTTGCTGTGGCAATTGTGCATTTTCTGATATTTACACACTAGTATCCAATTGGTTGGTTTCACATCCAATCACACAGGCAGTAGGAAACATGGTCACCACCCTGAGACTGGATGTGGTTGGGGTGGCAACCATGTTTTCTATTGCCTGTGTGATAGGATGTGAAACTAACCAATTGGATACCAGTGCATAAATATCATAAAATGCACAATTGCCACAGCAAAGAAAATCAGCCAATTAATGGTAATAAACAGTAATTTATTACCCCATTAAATTATTATTACCTCATAAAATCTGACTAAAAAGTTTACAGAATTATTAAAAATATGTAAATATACAGGCTATAAAATGAACTATGCATCAATATTTATACTAAGTGTTAATGGCTCTCTAAAAATAAAGGCAACTGTGGTAAGTTTGACTCCCTGGTGATTGACTCCCTGGTGCTCAACACTATAGTAAAGTGAGAATTTGGCTTTTTCCCTGATTGACAACTGAAAATTGACACCTTTTTAATTAACAGATCTTGATGTACTGAAATTTTAAATATAACAAAATAAGTCTTACATCTATATTATACTAAAGTAATCCCAGAGAGCTCAAAAGTGCAATAAAAACAGTACTCTATTTTATAAAAATAAGGAGAAATAAGCAACTATTTCTCATTTTACTATGTAATTTACACTCTTCATTATAAAAATATTTTTTATTATCATAAAAATTAAACTCCAATGAAACAAAAATAAACAAAAACATAACAATACAAGTTAACCAAAATATGAAGAAATATAATCTTTATTTGATATAGTTGATATAAGCACAACTGTGAATATCATATGTTTTATTAGTAAATTAACAAAAATTTAGATATTTCACTTGTTTTCAACTATAAATATTCATCTCAAACTTACCATGTATACATAAAATAATCACTGCTATATAATTAAGTTAAAAAAAATTAAAAATTAAAACTAAAAACTAAATGATCAAAGCTAATAAGTAAAAATTAAAGTTAAAAAGTTAAAAGTTAAAAGTAAAAATCATATAACTGAGCAAGCAAGCAAGTTTATTCCTCGTCATTCTTTCCCTGTTTCATTTTGGCCCCTTCCAGGAGGGCAGTGGCAATAAGCTCAAGCTGCTGCTTAAGCTCAGAGGTCTTGTATTTGTGCTTGGCCGCACCCTGGATGGCCTTGGTGAAGAGGGTGGAGCGGGTGGTAGACTTGGTGGGGGGACGCAGTTGACCAAGTCACACAGCTTGGAGATGGTTTTCTCCTACTTGTGCTGCAGGAGGGAAAAGAGCTTGTTAAGCTTTGGGTGAAGCCCAAAGTTGGCCTTGAGATGCTTGTTATAAGCCTCTAGCACCAAAGTGGTCTTGAGCTCATCATTCACCGCAGCCTGGTAACATTCCAACTGGCCTTGACTTGCCTCTGCGTGAAGACCTTCCCAATCCACTGGGGCTCAAAGTACTCAAGGAAACGCTTGAACTCCAGATGCTTTGCTATGTAAGGATTCTTTGAGAGAATATTGAACCCCTTTGCAGTGTGCTCTAGATTTAAAAAGCCAAGGCACTGAATTGTGCCAGCACAAATTTGTAGGTGTCCAAAGTGTCCCTCTGGCTAAACCTACTAAGCTCAACATGGGCCTGCACATTGCAAGCAACTTCTTGGCAGAAGTGGAAGTGGCACCCCTGAATCTCTTTCTATCAAACAGCTGCACATATGCATTGAACTGAGCAGGCTCAAAGTCCATGATGCAAATGTGAGGCCCCAGAGCTCTCAGCCTTACCTTTTCCTCCAAATCCAGGGTGGCCTGGTCCTTGTCAGTGGCAGGAGGGTTGGTGCGGGTGTGGGGGTCTTCTTGCCATCATTGTTGTTGTCAGGGGGAAGGAAGGAAAGCACTCTGTGGAGGATGGAAAACGTGTGGGTGTAAATGGCCTTGGTGGCCCAGGGAGGAGGAAAAAAGCAAGTGGAATCACCTGGATGTCAATCTGGGCATGGATCATCCAGAGCTGTTTGAACATCCCAGGGCAAGTGGCAAAGGTACCATCAACTAGCCAGGTTGAAGCCCTTTTTAACTCCAGTAGGTTCTGCTGAGTGGCATAGCAGATTATGCAGTCTTTGCTTCTGGGCCCATCATTGTGTAGGAGGAAGCGCTCCCTACTTGGAAGCTGCTTGAGCTTATGGGTTAGTGTAAGCTCCAAGAGGACGTTTGAGGGCAACAGTGGCAAAATCAACTGTAGGGATGTAAAAGTGATAATTCAAAAGTGAGAATCTAAAAGTGACCATGTTGACACTTTTAAAATTTTAAAATTAAATTAAAACAGCTCATCTGAAATTAAAATTTATTATGGTCATATAAAATACTTTTTATTCATTCTCTCAACTAAAAAAGTCAAGAAAAAGTAATTACTTTATTATAAAAAGCCCTCTTGAAAATTTAAAAATTGTCAACATGGCCACTTTTAGATTCTCACTTTTGAATTCTCACTTTTACATCCCTACAGTTGATTTTGCCACTGTTGCCTGTCTGAGGCCTTGGGGGGAGGGGGATTGGTGGCAATACGCTTATTGCTGATGAACTTAACAAATTGCTCCTGGGTGAGCACCAACTTAATATTGTTGGGCTGCAGGTGTTGGAGGGCCTTGATGGCCAGATCTGATGTGTGGAGGTTGAGAGATTAGGATGACTTAAACCAGGTATCACTTCAACATGTGAGTGATCAGGTGATTTGGGTGCTCACAGGTGTGCTCCCTTCTTCTCAGCAGTAACCTGCTTCCAACTCCAATGTTTAACCGGGCCCCACAATTCTTATCCTCACATACAAAATGCTTGCTCTTGATCTGCCGCTTTTGGTTGTTGCAATTAAAGATGTAATTGTCAGCAACGTAACCAGGGCTGCCCTTTACGGACTTGATCAGGAAGTACCAGGGGAAGCGCTTGGGAACTTTAAACTCTCCATCCACATTACAGATATTGTGGATGGCCAGTGGATCCCAAGCCACGTGGCCAGAAGCTTTAAACTTCTTGAAATATTCCTCAGGCTCATCCTGGGGACCAGATGAGGGAGGGAGGAAGAGCCATCAGGGGGAGGAGGTGAAGGGTTCTTTGAGGCCTGCTTGGAAGCCTCCTTTTTCTTACCAGAAGAAGAGGTGGGCTCCTTGACAGCCTTTGACTTATTGGTATGTTGCTTCTTCGTGGGCTCAGAGTTGGCCTCTGAGTGGTAAAATGAGTGGTTGGTAAGATCCCCATCAGATTTATTGGGGGAGGGATTTTTGGGGAAAGGTGAAGGGGATGTGGAAAATGAGGGTGGAGGGGGAGGAGGAGATAGGGTGGGAGGAGATGGGGTTGGAGACTTTGCCTTTGCAAGCTTCTTGGCATGCTTGGGAGTGGAGGCAGTTTCTTTGGAGCCCTTGGAGGCTTGGTTCTTGGGCTGTTGGCTGTTCTTGTTTGATATTGTCTAAAGAAAAGTTTAGTTTTATAAATAAAACAGTGTTAAAGATATAAAACACAGAGGTAAAGCAAATTAAAAGTTAAATAAAAAGTATTTAAATAAAGTTTTATTTATAAAGAAAAAACATAACAAAGTAAATAGAAGCAAAATAGAAACTCAAAGTATAGGTATAAAGGTTAAACATAGAAAATAAATGAAATTATGATGAAGAATCAAAGATGTTAAGTTCAGCATAACATTTTAGTGCTAAATCAATGTAAAAGTATAATTAAAAATCAAAATATATATATAATTTATATGGAGAGTAGCAGGAAAAGAAATAGATTATAATTGTAAAAAAATATTATGTGGAATTTTTTATTGGGTGTTGAAAATTCAAAAAATAGTAAAGTGTCAAGTTTGGCACTGTTGATCAGCTGGGAAAAGCTGAATTCTTACTGTCAAGTATGCCAGAGTTGAGCAGAAAAATCAAATTTACTATGTTTTTTACATATAAAACTTGCTTAAATTTAAAACAGGTTCAAAAGTTAACCCAAAAGCAAGGCAGCTCCATATGCTCAAAAATAAAAAATACAACATAAGTAAAAAATGAATAGGAAGTTGTTTATTAGTGTTTAATTTATGCTGTGAGGAGCTGGGAGTGATTTATTTACCATAGTGTTGGTTAAAACGTTAAGAAGCTCTCTGTACTAATCCCCAAGTTAAAGTGTCAAGTGAATGAGTGTCAAGTGGCGCTCATAATGTGTCACTTATTAATTTAGCCTTAATTCTAAGCCTTTGATTAGTTAAATCCAAAACACATCATATGGCAAGTGAATAGTAACAAATGGGGGGAGTCAAGTTTCTATTTTTATAAATTACATATGAATTTTCTTAATAAATTGGGCTTAATTTATGTGGCATCACTTAATCCACAAACCTGGGAATGACATAATGTAAAACAAGTGGGGTATTTGATTAATATCTGTACCACTAAATCCAGAATAGTGGTGCTTGGGAGCCTAATTGACAACTATTGACACTAATAATAAAAATATAATAAATAACAAATTTTATATAAGAGCATATAAATTTTATTAATAAAATTAACATTTTGCTTAAAAAGTGACAAACTGGTCACTTTTTGTTTTAGAGTGTCAAACACAGGTTTTTTCATTTCTATTAGTAAATTTACTTCTAAATTGTCCTTTAAATTGGTATTTTAGCTAACTGAATTATTAAACAGAGTTGAGTTCAAGTGAATTTAAACTCAGCTTTTTGGTTTCAAACCCCTAAATTACTAGTAAAAATTAGCTTAAAATCAGTTAAGCCAAAAATACTAATAGATTCACTTATGAGGCACTCAACTCCCTGGTACTCAACAAAGTGTTGAGTACCAGGGAGTCAAACTTACCACAGTTGCCAAAATAAACACAGTCCATCTATATAAATTACAATGAAAAATCCATGTTTACAATGAATTTTATTATACAGAATGCATTGAGTTATGCACATAATATCTAAATATCAGTGTTTAATGCATTCCTACAATATTCTAATGTAATTTATACATTTCTGGTCCCTAATGTATTATTAATGAAAAATATTCTTGCGTTGAAGGTAGTACTATAAAAACCAGTTTTTTATGTAATTCAAGCAACATGTCAAATGTCTACAACTTAATAAATGAATTAGAAGCACACCTGCAAAGGGTTGTTGAAATAGAAAAAAAAATATCAGGGAACTAGTAACAGGAAATCTGGGCAACAGGGGCCAGCCACTAATCCAGTCAAAGGAAGATGCTCTGGATAAACTGGGAAATATTATAGATGAAAAGAACAATGAAGCATTACTTAATCTACAGGGAACAATCTTATCAAGTCTGAAGTTCAATGATGCAGCCTAAAATTTGTGGGAGTTCTGGCAGGGGGCCAAAGAAAACAATAAGAAAATCAAGCTGATTGAAGGAACTGAAATCTCAAAGGAAATTAACACAAATGAAGAGGAAACTGATCAAATGAAAACAGATGAAAATGAAGCACAATTAAGAAGCAGAAGCGCCACAAGAAACAATGGAATTTTAACAAATGAAAAATCAAGAGAAAGCACAAGTAGCACAAAAAATAACAAAGATCAAGCCCAGGAAATCAAATGAAGAGTAGCCAACACTCATGAAGTTTTTAGAAGAGGTGCCTGTGGCTGAGGGGGCCACAGGGGAAACAATTAGTAAGTTTATTTATGTTTTAATTATATTTACTTTAGTTATAACTAGAAATGAGGACAAGGTCACTGAAGTGGCGGCCTTTACGCCCAGTTGATTTTACGAGGGTTATCAATCACTGTTAGCCCCTGTAAAGCAAATAAATAAAAATGAAGTCAATAAATATGCAACAAAAAGCAATGAATAAGGAATTCAAAGCGCTAGAAGGAAGTTCAACTTGGGTCAGAGAAGCCTATGAAATAGGCACAAGTATCAATTTCAAAGGAATGATGGAGAATTCAAATGAATGTCAACATGAATTTTGAATAAATATATCTTTGAATGCCTTGAACAATTTCAATTTTCAACCATTAACTCATATTAAACAAACCTGAAAAAAAAAGTCAATTTCAAAGGCCACAAGAAAAAAATCAAAGCCACAATCTTCAATAGCTTAATAAAATCAATATCAAATCAAATAGGTGATGCATTTTTAGTAATAAGATGAAACCTTATTTCATATCTTTTGCAGAGGCATGGGTGGCCAATCCCTCCAAAATGGCTGACTAGCCTTTTCTCAAATTTTCAAATACATCCTATATGAATAAATTAGTCATTATATACAAGAAATTCTGCTTATTTGTGGAAATTTATACCTCACAGCAACTGCATCTTGCTGTTTACCTTGGGGTAGTACTACACTGCATTATGAAGGCCAACATGAAAAAGCTGGAGGATGTCCCCCTTCAAATGGATGTCTGCCAGCTGGAATTGGATAAAATGAAGACACTGCGGGGCTACCAAACCGTAGAGCATGTCCTATATGACTGTTTTACGTTAGCTTTGTTATATGGATTCACAATACCTCCCAAGAATCAACTCCTAATAAATTTGCTTTCACAACTGCCTTTTATAAGATGCTCAGCCACCACCGGGGTGCTGAGCGCCACCCCTCTAGCAATTGGCGCCAGAGTTGTCCACTGTGTACAGAATAGTACATGGTCCCAATTGGACGCATTAGCAGAAAATTTAATTTTGGGGTATAATTCCCTGGAATAATCACATTCCCCTTTGCAATTAGCATCCCCTTAATAAATAATATTCTCTTACAAATTACTTTTTATTTTTATTTTTAATTTTAATTTTTAAATTATAATAGTAATATTTAGGTAGGTAGTATACAATAATTCAGTAGTTATAATAAATCAAACAAGGTTAATATTAAATCTAATTTATAATTTGTTTATTTAATTAATTGCCAAGTACAGGTTCATATATTATGTAGCTAAACAACCAGAGCTCTATTTTTTTGTATTGAGCTGCCCACTACACTTATGTTTTAAACAAGTGCTTGTTTAGAACTTGAATTACCTTTCCCTCAAAATATGATTTGATAAATATATTTGATATGCTTAACATGCGTCATAAGTGATAATTAGTAAGATATACAGTAGTTTTAAAAGATATGGCAACAAGCAAAATGAACTCAGATTTAAACAAAATCATTTCAGATTTAAACAAAATCTAAGTTGCGCAAGATTCAGGATTCAAATAATTCAAATATTGTTGGTTAATAAATGAAATGTCAAACCAAAAACAAAATTTTACTTGCCCATTATACAAAATTATATCAAACATCAAGTGGTGTAGTTCAAACCACAAACAAAATGAACTGACGCAACAAGTGAAATGGATGGATGCTATTCCAGAGTATATTATAATCCAATCAGGATTCATATGAGACACCAACAGAAGGACCAAAATGAAACAAAATCTGAGTAATCTAGAAGCAAGATTACACAAACATGAAACAAAATGAACTCACACAAGATGTGTAGTATGAGCAGCCTAAAATAGAAAAATAACAGTATAACAGCCAATCAACAGCTATTCAATTTAGGAACAGAGGCATTTTATCCATTTTCATGGCTCCAGATTTGTATGAAATGGTTTTGAGAACCTTCCAAATATGGACTCAAGATTACAATAAAAATATATCATTAAATTTTAAAATTTCTACTTTTAGTGATTTTATTCTAGGTTTTTTTAATATGGTTTCAACATCAATATTTTCAACAGCGCCAGAAGCCAAGCCAGCAGCAGCCAAGCCAGCTTTAATGGAGGCAAGACTCAGGACGTGGAGGCATCTGTTTATACCCAAGCCTTTGAGGCGGGTAACAAGGAAGCTGGCCTGTTACTGTCCCCCGACCTATATGGCTTTGACTTGTTTGAGAGTCACTTTGCATCTAGTGCTGCCCCCGCTCCCACACCCACCCCTGCACAAGCTGCCCACCAATCAACCAACCAATCAGGATGGCAAACTTGATTTGAATAACTTCCTGCCACCAGCTAACCTGCCCCCCTACAGCCAATCAGGCTTCAGCTCCTGCAGCCCAGCGCCCCAAGCAACAAATTTCACCGCCTAAATTCTTCAGGAAATTGTGGCACTCAACCTGCAGGGTCTGTCCTGGGATCAGATTGCTGACCAATTGCAATTTACCCGAGCTACTTTCATGCGGGAATTCAACAGCATGATGAACAGGGGGAATCAGATTGGGGAAGCCAAGAAGCCCAAGAAGGCCCAAGAGTCCCAGATAACTGAGGCATACCCAATCATGCTTGACCTCCTCCAGCGGGACCCCAAGCTTCCCTTGACCCAGGTCCGGAAGCAACTTGCTCACCATGGCATTTGGGTGTCTAAGCGCATGGTGCAGCTCTGGATGTACAGGAAGGTGGCTTCTGTACAGGTTCTTATCTATTTTGCCGGCGACCAATGGGATGGCGCTGAGGATTCCCTGTATGATCTTGAGATTGAGGCAACCCTGGTCTGATGCCTGACAAGTCTGTCAGATGATGTCATCTTCATCTCTTACTATAAGCTATCCATAGCTTTTGATGATTTTGGTGAGATGAGAAAAGCTGCCACCAAAAACGGAAGGAAGAAGGCCAAAAAGGGGACATTCATTGGTGCATTTCTGGCTGTGTCGGCAAAGGGTTTTGTCTATTATTGGACAAACCCAGATTTTATTGATGGCTACATACAGCCACATCCTTGGTGGATTACTTGACTCCTGGGATGGCTCAAATTCTAAGTACTGGGGTTTCTTGAGCCACCAGATAGAGGGTAGCTCCACCGCCCTTGAGGCCATCCAGCAACGTGGGCACCAAGCCTCTGTGTACCCAGCTGGCCACGCCGACGTCCATCTGGGTGATGTTGTCTTCTTTAACATGGGATCCACATTACAGGAGCGCCGCCCTCAGGCTTTCAACGACCTCTATCTTGGGGTCCTTGACCACAATTCTCTCTTTGGTCACCAAATGGTGGCTGACTTGTTTGCGCAAATGGTTTTCCATGTGAACATGGGCAGCCAATCACATAAGGATAAGCGCCTTCCACCTCAGGCCACTGCCACTTACCAGCCCATCCAGCCAATGACCAATGAGGAGTACAACAAGCGGTATATGGCGGCCATCACGCGCAATCCTCCTGCCTTCACCCCTGCCACCAACACCCCTCACCCGCAAGCCCAACCCACCCAATCCCAGACCCACCAAGCCCGCTCAGAAGCGCATCCCTGATGTCAAACCTGTCACTCTTCCCCGCCTCAATAAATCTCCTGTTGCTGAACATTTATATTTATATTATCACTATTTTGAATTTCAATTGTTCAGGTTCTCTTTGTTTATAGTTGGTTTTATCCTTTATGTTCAGCTTATTTCTATAAAATCATATATTTACTAAGGTGTGTATCTAGATCCTGAACACAGTTATTTTTAGCACCCAAACACATCCCCTTGTGAAAATATTAACAACAATTTGGTGATCAACTGAATTTAAATTAGAAAATTATAGTGTTAACTGTTTTTAGATAAAGTTGTTACTGATCCAAATTCAAAACCTTAATGATAAACTTTAAGCCAATCAGGAGCCAAGTGATAAAGTGATTATTGTGACATAAAGGGTCATTCAATAATTCTTTGATGCATATGCGCTAATTAATATGATTGGCTGGATGTTTTGCCATTGTACGCCATTGTTGCTGTGGCAAGTTGTTGATGGACTAGTGCCCAATCAGCTGCTGGGTTAGCACTAGTCCATCAACAACTTTCCACAGCAACAATGGCGTACAATGGCAAAACAACCAGTCAATCATATAAATTAGCGCACATGCATCAAAGAATTATTGAATGACCCTTTATGTCACAATTATCACTTTATCACTTGGCTCCTGATTGGCTTAAAGTTTATCATTAAGGTTTTGAATTTGGATCAGTAACAACTTTATCTAAAAACAGTTAACACTATAATTTTCTAATTCAATTTTAGCTGATCACCAAATTGTTGTTAATGTTTTCACAAGGGGCTGTGTCAAGCGCCAAAAATAATATGGTAACCAGGGGAAAAATGCCACACAAAGCAAACAACACATATTGAGATGTATGTAAAACATATACAAAATGGGTAAAAAGATGGGATAATGTAGAAAATGGGAAAACAAAAAGGAATAAACAAAGAGGCAATTGTATCAAAATAACATATAGTTTATTGGGGTGAAAGCTATAAAAACATATGAAAAGGTTAGTAAAAAATCAATGAGCAAATTGGAAAAACTTCTAAAAGACCTTGACTTGGCAATTGCCAAAATCAAAGAAATTGACCGCAAGGTCAAGGAAAAGGTGAAGTCTGCCGTCCTTGAAGGGGACAAAATCAAAAAGGTGTCCGCCAAGTCACCCATGACCAAAATACCAGACACACCTGAGAAGACAATAGAGCGCCTACTCAACATCCAGAAGACAGTTGTGGATGGCTTACAATTCAAGTCCTACGCCCTTTCTGCACTGTCTGTCTGGATGGATGACCCTGAGATGTATGCACATCTCAAACCCGCCAAGAGGGCCCGCAAGGAGGACACTGAGACGCCCGCACAGCTGCTTGCGCCAAGGATGGCAAAGTTTGCCAAAGCCGCTGGCAAAGAAGAAACCCAAGAAGGTAACCTAAGAAAATAAATTTAATAAAAATTCATAAATACTTACCTTTTTTTAGAAGATGTTGGTGGCGAACTCTGCTGGGTCCTGGTTCCTTTTGTCCCCCCCACCTTCTACTCAAATTTTGCCACTCACGTGGCAAAGCAGCTTTTCCTGTCCCCCCCTGTCTTGCGGGAGCTTGAAGATAGGATTCACAGTGCATTCCCAATGTCCAGGGAGGCATTGGCTGGGCTAACACATGTAGAGGGGGCATCTGAGTGGGCAGTTACTGCCTACAAGGATGCTCAAATGGTCTGCCTGGACCCGGTGTCCCTCAGTGGAGTTTACTGTGTAAACTCCATTGAGCTTGTTTAGGATGTCCTGGCAACGCTCCCATTCAAGAATATACTGGAGATGGTCCAGGCCCATGCAGCTGCTTGCTTCTGCTTCCTGGTGGAGCACACCCTGTCCTACTTGCTGGAGAACTTTGGGCGTGCGGTAGAAAAACTGGCTGTTGCGGATGCAACAGCTGTGAAGAAGACTAAAATCCTCCTGGCAGCTTCAGACTGGCCTGGAGTGCCGACAAGACGGGGGTCCCAGAAGCTATGGATCTTACCTTTGGAAAAACCAAGCACAAGAAGAAGATCAGCACGGTCTACAATAAGATGTGTGAGCTCACGGAAGCCTTTGCGGGGCAAAGGCTTCACTTGGTGGTTTACCTGGGGTTCCTGTTTTACTTCGGAATGAGTGCCAGCATGGAGGACCTGGACAGGGTCCTTCTGGGGATTGACGAGGCCCAACTTGCTCTCGACAGGAAGAAGGTCCCCCACAGATATGACTCAGTTGACCATGTTATCCAGGACGCCCTGGTCCTGGCTGGAATCTACGGGTTTGCGGCCCTGCCTGAGAAGCTGCTGCTTCACTCACACCTCACCATTCTCCCTTTCACCAGCAGGCGGGAGTATTTTAACCAGGGTGTATCCACCGTCCACAGTGTGGCAGTGGAGGTCGTGCGCCACCTCCATCATGGGGTGGGTACATACTGCCAAACCCATTATAGGTGCTCCTAAAATATTCTCTATACCAATAAATATATTTACCCTTTAGATTATTTTTATTATAATTAATAATTTTATAAAATAATATTTTAGCAAACATTACTTACAAAATAAATTCCAGGGAAGGTTTTAATAAAAGCATATAATATATGTCAATAAAATTACTTCTAATTTGTATGATTTACATTTATTTTTTTAGTTTGCTTTTTATATTTATTTGCCAAAAATGATATTGATTTGTTTGCTTAATCCACTATCAAGCGTTTAGGATACCCTTGGATGCAATAATAAAAATGATTATGAATAAATAAATTACTAACCTTCATTGATGGTGCTGCTGAATGTGATTGCAGGCTTGGAAACATCTAAATATAAAATGTTAGTTAATGAATCTTGATTAGTAAATTAGAGGATATATAAAAAAAGTGGGATAAGCTAAGCCTTTAATTGATTGGCTGATTTGCAAGGCACACAGGGATAAACAAATCAGCGTGGCCATAGAATTTGGCCACGGTCTCAGCTGGGAGGGTATGGATCCTGGCCTGCAGCAAATCAAAAAGGTCCTCTGTCCCAGTTGGAGTTCCTCACTTGACGGCTTGCTTGAGCCACCCAAAGACTTCCTGATGGGATTTAGGAAGGGCAAATAGGCGGGGAGGAAGAGAAGGCGCATATTTGCTGTGGCCAGTTGCTGGGGGCCCACTGCAATGCTTGTGTCAATTGATGGAAATTCTTCAAGAATATCTGCCACCTTGTGGAGACCAACGTTGTCCAGCACAATTATGTTGGTGAAGCCTGGGCTTGTGTGCCTCAGGTGCTCCTGGACCAATTGGAGGAATGATAGGAAGGTCTGGCTATTTTGAGATCCCAATATCATTTGGTAGAGCTCAACCCCCTTTGGACCAAGGAGAGCCACCATCAAATAGGCTGTGGCGCGGACTGCAGCACGCCAAGCCATCCTGTCATTGGAGCCTCTGGGGACATACCCATACTCATTGCGCATTGACGAGTCAAATGCTGATTTGTCAATGTAGTAAAATTTGACCATCCCCTTGGTTTTTAGGGCAGTGTACGCCTCTGAATATTTTCTCTGGGTCTCAATATTGGCTGGGCTGTTCCAATTGTATGGGGATACCCCGAGTTTTTTTCCAGGAAAATTGCATTCCCTTGACCAGATGGTAGTAAAAGGAAATTGAAGCCTCAACTCCAAAAGTAGATTTGACCATGGCCTGTATATTTGCCAGTTCAAGATGGCAATCTTGGGTTATCCACTGGCGGATTGCCCATTTGTGCTCCTTTGTGAGCATGGTCGACATGCGCAAGGATTTCTCCGCGGCAAGGACTCAACCTGTGTTGAGGAACTTGTTGAAGGTCTTTGAGGCGTACTTGGGATCCACCCCAACAATGGCTGCGGCCGCCTTGTAATTGCCTGATTCACACATTAGATTAAGCAGGATGATGCGTTGGATGTCAGGGATGCGCTTCTGAGCGGGCTTTTTGGCAGTAGGGATTGACTCATTGGCATTGGGCAAGGCACAGGGCATAGGCATCTTGTTGTAGAAGGCTGCAACTTTCTTGTGCACCAGTTGTCCCTCATCAGTTTGAAAGAACTCGGGCTCCTTGTTGTCCTCCTGATTGCCATTGCTTATGTATGGCTCATAGCTAGTATCAAGTACAGGCTTCACCTTCTCCAGCATGGCTGACGGGACCGACTCTTGCCGGTACACAGCATCAAACACATACAAAGTAAGTTCTACCTCCTTGTTTCTAACCATTTTGGTAGTGGTGACCTTGGTTGGCTTCTGGGTCAGCTTTGGGACCCAAGGGTTTATGCTCTGCACCCTAGCAGCTTGTGCTCCTTAAACCGGCTGTGTCAGTGCAGCGTCACTATGGAACTCTCCTCTCCTGTCTCCTTCTTGAGTAGGCACTTGTGTTGTACTAAGTCTATTCTTTGACCTGTGGGGGCAACTGAGACTGTGGCGCACAACAGATGTATTGGTACTCTGGTTTTGTGTTCCTTCCATTTTAAAATTTAATAAAATTTAAATAAATTTCAATTAAGTTACTCCCTAATTTTAATTTTTGCTTTTATCTGAATATGGATATTTAATTAATATTTTCCCCACCCAATATCCCAACTATAGATTTTTTATTTCTTAATTAGTTGTTTTTGGTTTTACAACACCCATTTTTGAATACCTGAAATAATTTCCTCCCATTTTCCCAGATTTTACTGCCAAATATAAGCACCCAACACAATATTTTTAAAATTTATGTTTCAGATCTTGTGTCTTATTTTAGATGCCTTGGTATCATTCTTGATTACAATCCATTGCACAAACTGTGTGAGTGATTTTGTTTGTGGTTTGAGTTCCTATTGTGTTTTGTTTTTGGATTGAGTTTTGACACACCATGTGTGGGTGTATTTTGTCACCAATTCACATAGTAAATATATGTACACCAAAAGCCAACTCACACCATTTTGTTTTTGAATCCATGTATTTTGGATTTCATTTTGAATGGTTTTGCTTTGCGCATGAGTACTTTGTTGCTGTGTTGACCCATTTTGCCTATTATTGCCAAAATCCCTGTTAACAGAGTGTATATTTTAACCTGCTAGTTGGATTTTGTTTAAATCTGAAATGATTTTGTTTAAATCTGAGTTCATTTTGGTTGTTGCCATAGCTTTTAAAACTACTGTACATGAAAATCATTGGTTTTTGTGTTGTGTGGCTATAGTGGCACTAAATCAATAAGATCAGGTGATGACTCACAAGGTTCAATTTGTGGCCCAAAAAAAGACAATGTACTAAAAAGGGTTCATAATTATTTAAATAAAATTAATATATTTCTATCTTTTTTAATTTATTTATTTGTTAGCTCTAAAGTCAATACAATATTTGGTGCATTATAATAAAAATATGTGTCTCTATATCTAGTATAATTAATTTTACTTAACTTTTGTATGTATTCTTATATGTCTATATTAAAATTCAACCCCATGTCATTATATATAAATAATAATTTTTGAGTCCTAATAAAAACAAAATAAATAAAATCCAGAGTGCCCCATTTATCAGATTGGCTCAGAGTTGAGGGCTTTGGGGAGGAATGATTTGGAGTGCTTGTAAAAAGCTGCCACCACATTGGGTGGCATTGCAAATTGACTGACCTCAATGATATTGAATAGATCTTTGGTGTCCTGTGGAATCCCCGCTTTAACCTTATTCTTGATCCATCCAAAGACCTCCTTGTGACGGTCCACGTGTTTGGTGGTTTTCAGGCAGGGCTAATGTTGGCCAACAAAATTTTGGTTTCTTGTTGTAGGTAGAGGCCTAATAGGTAACATAGGACTACTAGGGGTAAGTAAGGTGAGCCTAGTAGGTAACATAGGACTACTAGGGTAAGTAAGGCCTGGCTGGTAGGTAACAAAGGACTACCAGAGGCAATTGTTGCCTCCACCCATCAGAAGATATTGGCTGCTTTGGGCTATAGTTCTTCACCTAGCAGGGAACTGTGGCTGCGGAAGGGTGAAGACTGAAATAACAAGCAGGGAACTTTGTCTGTATGGGGGGAGAAGGTTTTGGACCCCTGGCGGATAACAAGGGCTGCCAGGGAGGGGAAGAGCTCTGAGGGCTCTATGTACCCTGATACGCTTACAGGAGGTCTGTGAGCAAGCATCCTACCTAACAGACTGGTAGGGTATCCTTGTTTATGCCCCTATGGGAGCTTTGGGGGAAAACCCAAAGTGAGCATTGGAGGGTATAGATTTTCTTGGAGGTGTCACCAAGGCGGTTTGCTTGGGGAAGCAGCTGCAGAACTTGGTGTGATCAGGCCTCTGGGAACTGGAGCTGATTACTCTGCAACTGAAAGCTCAGACTTAATCACCTGGGTGATTAAAGACAACACATAGACATTGATCTATGGTTGGATGGCCTAAGTGGAGTGCCACTTGCAAGGGCCCAGTCAAACGCTAGTTCAATATAGACTCATGCCTGGGTCTACAGGTTCTGGTAACAGGGACTGAGATAAAGAACTGAGGTAGTTCATGAGATTAGCATAGAAGACTAGTAAGAAGGACTGTATGATCACAGTGAAGACTAGTTGAGGGACTGTTGGTTCATGTTCAAGTGTGGGACCAAGATGGTTCATTGTGAAGTTAGAAAAAAGGTGGTTCATAGTGAGGATAAGTTGAAGGACTTCAAGATCATTATGCAGGAGTAGCTGATAATGATGCAGAAGCAGCTAGAGGACCAAGAGATCAGGATGCAGGAGTAGCTGTAGATCTGATGGATGGAATAAGCTACTTGGAGACTGAAATGAGCTGGCTGAAGAATCAGAAGATGATGGTGAAGGACTGGTGGTCCGGAGAAATGAGCCAAGATTTTGCCTGATTGATTTACCAAAGTGGGAAAATGTAGAATTTTTTAACTTGGTTTAGTAGTAAAATCAAGAACAAATGTGGATATAAGTGTGGGTAAGATATTTATTTATTAAGTTCCTAGGATAGATGAAGGTATGTTGCTATGAGAGCTAGATACAAAGTTGTTTTGGTGGGATGTTTTCCTTGGATTTTACAATATTTTTAAATATATAGGGAAACTTTGAAGAGGTCCAAAAATAATAATTTAAATAGTACCTACCATTTAAATTGGTTTAGGTTGAATGCAGGGAAAACTGGTGCTGTAATAATGGGCCAGTTAACGCTTTGGTGCACAAAGAGTTGTCAATTTGAGTGGTTTTAGTGATGGAAATTGTTTTCCTAGTTGGAACCCGGTGGAACTTTATAAATGGTCCAGTTTTGCGCTCTGCATTCATTGGTTAAGTTCTGGCAGGTTTTCTGATGAAAATGATTGGTTGGAAGCCAAAATCTTAAAGTATAAGCAAGGAAATAGTGAAGTTAATACTTTAAGCTTTTGAGAAAGTAATTATGTAAGCTTAAGCTATTATAAGAAAAAGTGAGCAGCAATGGTTTAATCTTTTGAATAAAGCCATTCTGGAGGCGGAACCGTTGAGAAAAGGACACTATAAGAAGGGGGCTAGCTGGAAAGTTACAGGGTCTTTTCCAGGTCTTTTGAGTTTCTACTGAGAGGTTTTTGGAAGCCTTTTGATTTCCAGAAGGAGCTTGGTTGGATTGATACAAGTGGAACACCAAGGCCACTAGAGTTATACAGAAAACTGAAGCCCAAGATAAAGAAGCAGGAGCCCAAGATTAAGGAGCTGGAGCTTGACATAAGGAGCTGAATCCTAAGCGCGGCGCAGTAGTCCAAGTCTAAGGTGCAGGAGTCCCAGTTTAAGGAGCAGGAGTCCAAGTCTAAGGAGCAGAAGTCCAAGACTAAGGTGCAGGTGTATAAGACCAAGTAAAAGGATTCCAAGATATTGTTGAAGGACTCCAATTATTGGAAAATTCATATTGTTTTCCTGACCCCCTGGGCCATATACCAGAAGGTTTCTAAGGGGATCTTTCTTATGAGAGTGAATAAAAGCCCATTTTGACCCCTATACATATTTCTGAGATACATTTCCCTTACTAGAGAATGACATCCCCTTCCTCCCGGCCCCTGGCTATGACCCAGGACACACTTTGGGGACTGGTAGACAGGAACCCCACAAAGACCATCCTCATTGCTGATCCCTTGGAAAGGACTAGAGAAACTGAATACATAGGACACAAAGGAAAGTGGTACAATAGGCCGCCAAGATTGTTCAAAGACAAGTACAATTATCTGCCTGCATACTTTGTCCCCATGACTCCGCCCTTAACCCCGCAACCTGACTTCCCAATGAAACCCCCACCGCCGCTAATACCATGTCCACTCAACTGTATGTAGTACTCTACATTACTTTGACGGGAATGTTAGACTCTATGGTGTTCAACTCAGGGCCCTAGACTTTGCTTGGGCAATCTTTGTCCTATATCATCAAGTTAGCACCCATCCTATGGTGGGCATTACACACTGGCCTGAACGTACTCTGTCCTGAGTCAACTAATGCCTCTACTCATACCTGGCTTCCTGACAGAAATATTCAGATAGTAGGAAGCAGTCTCTATTTGGTGAGGAACCACCACCCAAATCCACATAGAGTTGATATTTAACCACCAACAAAGCTTCAAATACTGTTTTGTAAAATTTCCAAATGATACACTAGGATTAAGCAAAATGATTAACCCTAACCAATAAAGCCCAAGATAAATTGCCTGAGAGAGAATCAAGGTGTCTTCAGCGTAGAATTTGGGACATTGAGATAGAGCAAGTGTCTCAGCTTTGGATACTGTTGAGTATATACTTCTGGGAAGTATATTAAACAAGATAAAGGGAAAAATTAAGAATAGAGTGATACTTTATTTGATATGAATATAGGATATTATATAGTATCATGGGAAGCCACATACTGTCCATGTATGTCATGTAGGTCATGGGGCTTATCTGAGTAAGGTTTCTCTTAAGTCATGAGGCTTAATCAAGTTGTGTTCCTTTTAGGATCTGGATGTTTGATTCCTTTCATAGATGGTTGAATGATAGTGGTGCCACCAACTTGATGATTAGTTGGTGAGCTGCTCAGTGACTCACTCAGTGAACTACTTGGGGAGTTAATTCCCCAAGAGGGATTAATTGAAGATGTTGCAACATCTCCCCCTGAGGTACTGGAAGGCGGAGCCTTGGGGATTTTCTTGAGAGAGTCAGGGATGTGTGCTTGGTACTGATCCAGTTTAGCGTTAGAGACAGGGAGTCTGGAGTTTCATTAGGCTGTTCTTGCTTTACATAGGCGGAGTTTATCATGGTGCATACGTTTGAGTCTGGTTCTTGTGCCAATCCCTTTGATGAGGTAAGTGTTATTGGGTTTGACTTCCATGACAATACCTGGACCACGTAACCCTGGATCCAACTTATGCTGGTCATGATTGACAACCCAGACCTCATCCCTGACTTGGAATCTTTCTTGTTGCAAGGGCACTATCTCTCTTTTGATCCTTTTTTGCTCCATATCTTCTTGGTCTTTTCTGGCATGTTGTATGGCGGTATCATTGTCATCTGGCACCTTTTTTGGTATAGGTAACAGTGGTCCTGCGGCAGTACTAACAAGGGCAGGCTTTTACCCATAGACAAGTTTGCATGGGCTTTTGCCTGTGTTGTGATTGACTTGAGCTCTGCATACCATGAGTGCTGTTGGCAGAATGTTGACCCAGGCATTTTTATTGTTAGCAGATAACTTACTGAGGGCTTCCACTAGTGAGCCGTTTAGTTGTTCTACTTGTCCATTTGCTTGTGGGTGGTATGGGCTGGTGATAATATGTCTTACTCTGTTTTTGGCAAGGTAGATGTTGGCGTCAATAGTCTTGAGTTTGGTGCCTCCATCTGTGATCAGGAGGTTGGGTTTTCCAAACTTGGCTATGATTTCTTTTCCAATAAATTGTCTTATGTCCTTGCCTTTGTGTTCTTTTATAGCTTGGGCTACAGGCCATCTGGTGGTATAGTCAATAGCTGTTATGATGTACTTCTTGCCTTTTTTCTTACCAGGCATTGGTCTCACAATGTCCAGTGACCACACTTTGAAAGGTTGTGTGATGGATACTAGTACCACTGACTTGGGTGGTGCCTTGGTTTGGGCGTACTTTTCACAGACTTTGCACTGTTCTAATACTTCTTGGATATCATCTAGCATGTTGGGCCACTGGTAGCATGTCTTGAGGTATTCATGCAAGTTTTGGCTGTGAGTGTGGCCTAAGTCTCTATGATATTGGAGGATTGTGTCAATCTTTTGTGTTGACAGGACGTAAGGTACGGTGTCACCATTTGGGAGGATTTGGTGCAATATGCCATATACGTTTTTGAAAAGATGTTTGTTCTTAAGGACTTTCTCTTGGATGTCCATTGGGGTGCCAGGTGGGAACCCTTATTGGAGATTCCTCATGATTAACATGGGCCAATCAGGGTCACCATCAGTGCATAGGTTGTGTTTACTGTATAGCCTTGAGAGAGCATCTGCAGTAAGCATTTCCTTGCCTGGCTTGTATTTGATTTGCATTGGATATCTCTATATGAGACTCATCCACTTGGCTTGTCTTCTTGAAAAATGTTGTTGTGTCTTGAAGAACACTAGTGACTTGTGATAGGTGAGGACTTTGAATGTTTGGGCTCCTTCCAGATAGCATTGCCATTTCATGAGGTAATGTATTATGGCTACCAACTCTTTATTGTGTATGGGATATCTTTGTTTGCTGTTGAATAGTTTTCTTGACTTGTACACCACAGGGAGGAAATCCTTTTCTGCTGTCTAGATATGGAGTACTCCTCCTATGGCGCAGTCAGACGCATCAGTTTCCAACTCATAAACCCCTTCACAGTTTGGGTATTGGAGGATGGGAGAAGTGACCATTTGTTCTTTTAGTTGGTGGAAATGCTGATCTTGTAGGGGTGTTCACACAAATTTGGTTGTTTTGCCTGTGATGGCAGACAGGGGGGCTGTTAGGGCACCCCAATCAGGGATAAACCTTCTTATGTAGGCTATCATTCCAAGGAAGGTGCAGAGTTCACTTTTATTTCTTGGAGCTGGCATCTCATTTATGGCATGTATCTTGTCTGGATCTGGTTTGATTCTGTCCTTGCTGATAATTTGACCAAGGAATGGGAGTTCTGTCAAGAAGAATTCACACTTTGACAGGTTTGCAACCAGTTGGTTTTTTTCAAGGGTACAGAAGACCAGACAGACGTCTTCCCAGTGTTGCTCCAGGTTGGGACTGTAAATGATGATATTGTCCAGGTAGATAATTGCTTTTTCCCAATGTGTTCCTTGAAAACTTTGTTCATGAAAATCACAAAGGTACTGGGAGTGTTTGTCATGCCAAAATTGAGGACAACACATTCAAAGGATCCCTGCTTGGTTCTAAATGCAGTCTTTAAAATGTCTTCAGGTTTCACACAAATTTGGTGGTAACCTGCTGTCAAATCAATTTTTGTGAAGATTTGGGACCCCCCAGGGCGTCAAAAAGGTTGTCAATTAGGGGGCAGGGGATATCTGTTCTTAATTATGGCCTTGTTGAGTGCCCTGCAGTTGGTGACCAGGCGGAGTCCTCCATCTTTCTTTGCCACAAAGAAGACAACAGCACCAAAAGGTGACGTTGATGGTCATATAAGTCCTTTTTTGAGTGCTTTGTCAAGGTAAGCTTTTAGGGTGTCATCTTCTTGTGGTGTGAGGCAGTAGATAGGTTGTGCTTTTGGTACACTCCCTTTGAGGTCAATTTTATGTTGTATGCCGCAGTCAGGAGGTAGTCCTGGTAGCATTTCTCAGAAGACAGCAGGGAACTTGTTAACTAGCTGGTCTTGTGTGGGGTCCTTTTCATGCCAAGTCTCTGCATTTTTAAAGTGAATGGCCATGTATGTGCAGGTACTCCAATTGATTTTGTTAGGGTTGATTTACTCTTCTGTTTTCATGATTTTTACAAACACATGGTCCATCATAAGCATATCAAAATGGGTTGGGTAAACATGGTGATGTACCTCTCCTTGTTGTATGGTGAGAGTAGCACTATCCCAGTCAATGTGATGTTTGGTCTTTCTCATCCAATCCAGGCCAATTATAACATTGTATTTGGGGATTGGTATGATGGGGCCACTCAGTGGTGTTTGTATGTCTCTGATTTGGGTGCGGAAAGGTTTTGCTTCTTTGTTGGCTGGCGTACTCCTGTTATCTGCCATGATAACTCTCTTGAAATTGCTTTGGACTGTTGGTAGTTCATGAGGTTGGCAAATCTTTTTTCAACAAGGGATTGGTCTGCTCCAGTGTCAAATAATGCTGTGCCTTGGTATCTGCAAAAGCAGAAAGGATAAGTGAGGAGTTTATTTCTAGTTTGGGCAGCAAACAGTAAAGGATTGCTGGAGGGTACTTGGATCATGGTGATTGAGTCCTTGTCTTTATCCCTTTAAAAGTTTTGTGAGTTGGGGGAGGGTGGCTCACCTAAGCACTC
Source organism: Entomophthora muscae (assembly GCA_014839935.2). Taxonomy (NCBI): domain Eukaryota; kingdom Fungi; phylum Entomophthoromycota; class Entomophthoromycetes; order Entomophthorales; family Entomophthoraceae; genus Entomophthora; species Entomophthora muscae. The sequence continues at coordinate 5,086 of QTSX02004518.1, read as the reverse complement.
CCTTGAGCTTTTCCCTCCTTGTTAGTATCTTTGGTGCTTGCCTGGTTGGCTTGGGCAGTACAATTCCCGTTTTGAGGTTGGGTGTGGTTGTCTTGGTTATTTTGCTTGTTTGGTTGAGGGTCCTTTTTGGCTGTAGGGCTCTCTTTTTGTTTGTTTGACACGTTCAGATTATCAGACTTCTGAGCTGTATGTTTCCCTTCCAATGATATGTCCTCAAGGTTCTTGCAGCAGGTCATGTCAAACTGACGCCAGATATGCGTTAGGAGGCTGTTGTAGAAGTACAACTGAGGTCCTGTCTTGTCAAAGTTGATGGTGCTGGGAGCTTGGTCACGTAAACCTTTGTATGCTGCAATGTAGTCCTCAATTGTTCCCTTCATCTTGAAGGTTTGAAGTTCTGTCATGGTCACCACATCAGAATCCTTCATGGCAAACTTTTTGAGGAAGGCGGCTTTAAACATATCCCAGTTTTTGTTCTGGTCAGGATGTTGGTCAAGTCATTCACTTACAAAATGAGAGATAGCTCCCATGACGCAGATGGAGACTTCACTGGCCCAGAGTCTGTGGGGATAGCCTACTTGGGTGAACTTGATTTGTGTGCTGTTGATCCAGAGGGTGGCATTTTCCTGATGTACCCCTGCAAAGGTCCCAATTTCCACGGAGTGTAGGTGTTGGAATATGATGTTAAGTATCTTGGGCTGTTGAGGTTCTGCTATGATTGGGGTTAACAGTCTGCGGGCTTTGAGAGTGTTGTATTGTTTGATGGGTACAAGGACATTGTTGTAGACAACAAGTCCTGCGGGATGTCTTGTCATTCTTTGTAGTCTCTCCAGCCGTTAGGGAGTACCATTATTTGGGTCTTTTTCTTAGGAGGATTTTTTCCTTTGGGTTGGGTAGGTATGGATAACCTACCTGTGCTATTACTGTCAAGTATATACTTCTGGGAAGTATATTAAACGAGATAAAGGGGAAAATTAAGAAGAGAGTGATAATTTATTTGATATGAATATAGGCTAATATATAGTATCATGGGAAGCCACATAATGTCCATGTAAGTCATGTAGGTCATGGGGCTTATCTGAGTAATGTTCCTCTTAAGTCTTGAGGCTTACTCAAGTTGTGTTCCTTTTAGGATCTGTATGTTTGATCCCTGTCATAGATGGTTGAATGATAGTGGTGCCATCAACTTAATGATTAGTCAGTGAGCCACTTGGTGACTCATTTGGTGAACTACTTGGGGTGTTGATTCCCTGAGAGGAATTAATCAAAGATGTTGCAACAATACAGTGGGGAAAGCTCCAAGATTTGAGGACATTGGATCAACATTGGGAGGAGACAATGACAAAGTGCCAACAGCAGGCCCCCATCTTCCCTTAATGATTTGGATAAGAATTAAGTTATAGGGAATGTAGCACAGTAGGCCAACTACAGGATGCATGATAAATAAAGTTAGACCAAGGGAATATTGATTTTATTTGAGTAAAAAATTTTGGGAGGACTCAACTCTTAAGAGTTGAACAGTGAAATTTTCCCATATATATCAAAATTTGACTAAGCAATACCACCTGGATCCTTGGCTCCTATTCCTTCTGCATTGTCAAGTGAGCACCTAGTCCAGTTTTCAAAAAAAACCCTTTTGTGACCAACTTCTGACAACTGTGCTGATAAAAAAGGTTATATTGAGTGACTCTCAGATTACGTTGATTTATCAGCGTCAGTTTGCAAGGGGAAATCAAATTCAAATGGCAAACTGGAGTGGCTGTAACTCATTTCCAATCAACTGTTTGATTTAAACCTGTCAAATCAGTTAATTTAGTGAATGGCTTTCTGACTTTTTGCACTTTCTGACTTGGGCAAATTATTCCCAGCACTATGAATCTACTATGACACTATGAGCGCCCTCTGTGTATTCTGAGATATATTGGTGGGCAGGAAGGTAATCTCATTTGCTACATCTTCTATTTTCCCCTGTTTGTTGTCCAGGACCAGGATTAGAATTTGTGAGAGATCCAGAAAGTTACATATGAAACTTTTCTTAGCAGATACAGTGCAGCAGGGGTGCAAGTGGTTATTATAGAGCTTCTTGATATTAACTTAGGTGTCTTCAAGATGATAAGTATTATTTTTGTAGACATAAGACACCCTGAAAGGTCTAAGGTGGTTGGTTTGAGCTTTGCAGAGATGATATGCCCCAAAAACAATAACTCTGATTATAGGAACTCACACTTGGTGGGTTTATCATTCAGCTGATGTTTGCAAATGGTATTAAGGATAGCACAGAGCTGTTGGAGGTGTGTTGCTTGGTCCTCACTGTACACAATAATGTCATTTAGGTAGACCACAGCACACTTTGAAACCAGGTCCTTGAAGGCCTTGTTCATGAGCATTGTAAAGTTGGATGGTGCATTAGTCATGCCAAAATTCATTAAATAGCACTCAAACAACCCATAGTGTTTTTGGGATGCAGTTTTTGCCTCATCCCTGGGGGCAATCCTGACTTGGTTGTACCATGTGATGAGATCAATCTTGCTAAAGACTTTAGCATCTTCAAATGTATTAAACAAGTCATCAATCAACAGTAAGGATTTTTTTTACTGTTACTTTGTTTAGGTCACAATAGTCTGTGACCAGGTGAAGTGACCTGTCCTTTTTTGGCCACAAAAAATACTGTGGCTCCATACAGTGATAGTGAAGGGCAGAGAAAGCCCTTGTCTAAAGCGTCCATGGGGTGTTGGCAGAGAGACACATCCTCCTTGGGTGTTAGACAATATAATGGTCAGGCCTTTGGTTGTAATCCTTACAATTGCACAGCATGCTGTAATTCTCAAGGTGGAGATAATTAGTCCTGTGTTTCACTGAGTACATCCTTAAACTTATCAAGTAGCTCTTACAAGGCTGGTGATGGTGAATTATTCAGAGGGGAAGACAAAGAGGGTTCAGAGCAGATAATTTTGACTGAACATTGGTTGAAGTCCAACTTTCCCCCTTTGAATTCATAGGATCCTTCTTCTGTTATCTGTACAAAGACAGTGTCATGAAGTAGCTTGTTCATCTCAATATGATATATTTGAAAGCCTATGCCATTTCTTCTTAGAGTGATGACAGAGGTTTCCCAGTCAATGTAAGGACATTTTTGACGTAGCCAGCCTAGATCTGCAATCACATTATAGCTGAGGCCACTAATGATGAGTCCAGAGAGCCTAACCTGAATTTTGCCCATTCTTGCTGATAAGGGTATTGTTTATGGGCGATAGCTACTCTGCAGGAGTGTGCCACACACAGCTTTGAATCAGCTGGGTACTTGGTCTAGTTGTTGGGAATCAACAAATTTCTGGTTGACCATAGTGCAATCAGCCTCGGTGTCTATCAGGAGATTGTAGTATTTCCACAGAAGCAAAAGAGATAAGCCAAGCAAGTGATTTATTTGATGTATGACTGGCTTGGAGAACTGGATTGTCACTGTGCACTTGAAATATGTCTAGGGTTTTGAACTTATGCATGTTGTAGTTGCAGGAGTTCTTGGCAAGAAGAGATTGGGAGTGCAGGTCAAGCAGAGTTTCAGAGCCTCTCATGTCTACAACCACTGGGATTTTTTCAAACCTTCAATCTGTTCCAGCTAAAGCTCTTCCTCACAATAGCGCTTGTTATTGTTATCTTGCTAGTGAGGCTGGTGGTGTCCTAATTGACTGTGGGCACTGCCAGGTGTGGTTCAAGGTTGAGGGGGTGTTATTGGATCTTCAGAAGCCCATTGTTGCTTGATTATTTTTTTCAACAATGACCTTGTAACAGTTGTCAATGAAGTACAGCACACCACAGGCACCCAATCACAGATATGGGACTTTAACCCATTGATGATGAGAGTGAGTATCATTGCATTTCTGTCATTAATGGCTTCTGGAGAAGTGGCAAGGACTTGATGCCAGACAGTGAGATACTCAGGGACACTTTCAGTTTGTTTGATTGCAAGAAAGGATGTTCCAACAACAATGATTGAAAAGGTTTCACTGTAGTAGGACTTAACAGTGTCTTTGAACACTGCCCAGGTGACTTTAAGTTATTGGATGGCCCAGATGATGAGCCATACAACAGCAGTTTTCTGTGAAGTGTAGGCAACTGACAATGCCAGCGCCTTTCACACTACCTGTGAAGAGTTTTGACTGCAAGTTCAGCATGTGTTGTGATATATTAGACTGGGATGAGGTGATACTTATGTTACACTGCCCCAGGTAGAGTTGATTATAGATGCTGGTGGTTACTAGTTGATCTTGGTATATGATGTAACCTTCTGGGATTTTCTCATCAGGGATGGGGAGGAAGGTTTCTTGGTGAGATGTAGCCATACGGCTAGCACTTTTTCCTTTCTTGAGCGGATTTTCTTATAAGTAGATTGTTAATAAACCCTATTATTGCTATCACTGTTGCAACTGAACCAATGAAGATTCAGTATTTAGATTTTAAAAGACAACAGTCCAATAGGAAGAACAAGAATAGGAATAAGATCATGTTTATTAGAGAATAACATAATTGATATACTATATGTTGGAAAGTCACAAGCTCACCAGAAGGTGGCACTGTGGCAGGTCTAGTATAGAGTTTGAGCTGGGAATATCTTAAGCAAGGGATCAGCACGACAAATTAGCATTTATCTTATTCAGGAGATATTGACCATAATTTGAGATTACCTACAGAATTTTCTATACTGTTATTTATGTTATGGGGCATCTCTTTGAATGCCCTCTGTGTGTTGTGAGATATGTTAGCAGGCGGGGGAGTAATCTTAGTTGAAACACTATCATTAAGCAGTGAGATCATTTTAAAAGAAATAAAAGTTATATCATTTAAAGAAATTAAGGTTTGCTAAAAGATATCTTACTATGGATGGCTGTTGCAGCTGCCTTATTAGTTTTAAGTGAATTTTATATCATAAATCCAAGGAGTCCATCATTTACCCTATATCTTGTTGCTTTGAAGGCCAAAATTATGTGTGTAAAGCCATGGTTATCTTTTAACTTGGTACAGATCTTGCTAAACTGAGTTGGGATCACTGAGTTGGATTATATTTTACTTCTCTCTCCAGCCTGAATTCAAC